>JAJIZL010057568.1:0-12163 GCA_023969395.1 Amblyomma maculatum
GCAGCGGCGGCGGCGGCGGCGGCGGCGGCGGCAGCGGCGGCGGCGGCGGCGGCGGCGGCGGCAGTAGTAGTAGTAGGAGCAGCAGCGGCAGTAGTAGTAGTAGTAGCAGTAGTAGTAGTAGATGTAGTAGTAGTAGTAGCTGCAGCAACAGTTAATTCAAGCTTGGCAAACAGCCTACCATGTATATGATGTTTTCCCTTTTCTCCGGGGTTAACAAAACTTAAACGAGAAGCTATTTTATTTTCTTCTTCATGTCATCACAGATGCCCAAATGGTGGCTGCTGTTTGAGTTTGCAAGTATACATTTCCTCACACATAAGCCCCACGCCTCTTTGCGAAAAAAGACGAATATCACAACTGGACGCTTTATTTAGGTCCTCTAAACATCCCCTTAAAACTAACTGAGATCCGCCAAAACAATGAGATAACAAACTAAACATTCGTAATCCGACAGCCGATAAATACGTATTCAGCTAAAAAGCCACAAAAGTCTTTAAATTTAGCAGGAAACTTGCTAAAATTGCAACACCTTTTAAAATCGCAGATGGTGGGTTCAGCAATCCTAGACATAGTGATAGAATGCATGGGGTTTAAGCTGTTGCACACGCATTTTCTTATGTTCCTGTCGGTTAGCGATTTTTGAGCATAAAGGCCACAAAGAAGGTCTCCTACTTCCGCTGCGTTTTCTCTACATGATGTCTGCATGCTGTCTGCATGCCAGCCCTGGTGTTCCAGCCTCTCCGTTCGTCGGTACTCGGCGGGTGACAACTCGTGCGAGCGCGCATGAACACACAATACCAATGAGAGAGGCATAGCATGATGCCCAAACATTGCGAAAAAGCGGATATTGCTAGCATTACAGAGCTGCACGATGTGTCTAGATTGTGTGGAAAAAATACCCAGTGCATATCCTCGGCGTGCTGCGTGCGAGTGTCTGATGGCAGTTTTTATAGAGTCGGGATAATAGCATTGCGGGATTTCTCGGCCAAATTACGTGTGGTTGTTTTTGTGAAGAATGGTCGACTTTAAGCAGTAGTACTAAGAAATATCAAAATACCGATAACATACACGACACGCTATTAAAGAAAACTGCGCCGGCTGCGGTTCGGCGCAGTCACCGCGCCGCGTTTACGGACTTCAAATGGACACGTCGCGAGTTGCGCACAAGACACGCTGCCGCCCGTCAACCTTTTCTTCTGCTACGGGGGCAGTGTAGCGTCCCGTTACGGTAGCGCTCTTCACGCCTTTGAAAATTCATGTTATGTTATATGTGGTATGAACTGGCGCCCACAAGGGTGCGTGTGCGACAGCACGTTTTGCCCATGTTTTTTGTTTCTTTGTTTAGGTCTCTTTATCTACTACGCCTGCGGCTTTCTTTGCGGATCCTGTTTCGCGTACGTGAACTATTCCACGGGCTTATTCTATACTCTTTTCACTTGTGCCTATGTTATTCCGCACATGCTCATTAGAATATAATGCCGTAAACAGCATATTATATGACAGACTACTTGACACCCGAAGGCTGGATTATGATATCAGGAGGTGCCCGAGTTGGCTGCTACGTCAGACAACCCTACGACCAGTCCGATCAGTGCCAGTCACCAACTACCACATGTCAGCGCCATACGCCTCATTCTTCGCGTGCGACGCCTAATGTTTTGCATAACGGGGCCCGTTAGAGTTATCCATATCCTGCCTTTGTCTATACGAAAGGGGTAGTTCACTCCCATAACATTAATCAAGATTACAAGCAGGAATGAAGCGTGGAGAAAGGATTGACCCGCCGTAGCTTATAAAGCAGTGCTTGATAGATTGGCCCATGCATTCCGAGGTCGGTATTGTTATGCTAAGGAAGAAGAATAGGAAAAAAAAAGATGCACCGTGCGGAGCTCCGGCTGCCGGCACATTTGAAAATGCCCGCACTTACAATGATACCTCACAAGATTACTTTTGTAAAGGAAATCAAGTACGTATCATAATGCTATGCTGAAAAGACCAGAAATTTAATGAAGTAATGAAATTACATTACAATTACTTCGGCCGAGTAATTAAAGTCTCTTAAATTACGTTCTAGTTTTCATCTATGCAATATCCAAATAAAGCTACTAAAGAAGACAACACTCCAGACGCAACGCACACATTCTATCACCTTCCCGCCAAATTCCGTCCCTAAGAACTATTTCCTCCCTCTTTGCTACGGCACACGTCCTATTACAAAAATAAGACAACGGCAACGAAACAAAAAAACGCTAGGTCGAACGCTCGTGAAATGAGT
Source organism: Amblyomma maculatum (assembly GCA_023969395.1). Lineage (NCBI taxonomy): Eukaryota > Metazoa > Arthropoda > Arachnida > Ixodida > Ixodidae > Amblyomma > Amblyomma maculatum. Next base: position 2,276 of record JAJIZL010057568.1, read on the forward strand.
CGTAGGCCAACGTCTTGCTGGTCCAGAGCTGTTTTTCTCGCCCTTTTGAAGACCCCGAGGTTATTTATTGATTTCGTGGTGACATTAATCGACATCGGCACCTAGCGCTCAAGAATTCTCATGCCATGGACCCTTCAGCTTGTCTCCCCCCTCCTCAATTTATCCCCCCGTTGTGACGAATGCAACCAGGCATCACTGCTCCCTAGCCGACGCAACAGGGAGTGCCACTGTGCGCTGCCAACTAGGTTTGAACTCCGGCTACCTAGCACCACCTGTCCCTTCGGCAGCCCCTTGACGTCTTATATCCTGCTGCTTAGGGTACGATTGCAGCTACCGATAGAATAGCCGCACAAAGTGGTACACAGGAAGTCTCTGACTCAGAGTTCTGCTCAATTCTGCTACATTTTGCAAATCTGGTCTTGCCAAATCTTCTTTGCCAATCCCTGCTCTATGGCTCACCGTATTTATGATAACCTTGCTTACATTGAGTTAGGAGACCTCGGCTAGGATAATATTGCCACCTAGCGTTGCCTGGTGGCGCATGACTGAGGTGTGAAAGGAGGACGAAGTTGAAAAGGACGACAAAGTGTCGCTTGCAAGTTTGCGTCTGTGCTGCTGTGTTGTTGTGTCTGGGCTACCCCCTGCAATCATTGGTATCCTTAGTCACCGTGTACGTGACATTCTGGTGGAGGTGCTGGGTAAAACGATCGCCTATGCACGAGTCTCTCTCTACAAGACGTCGCGCCAGCCCTGTACCATTGGACACCCCCGTGCATCGCTCCAGTCGACGGCTCCAGGGACTGTCTCCGGAGTTTCAGCCATCACCCGCCGCCATAACATCTAGTGCTTCTACTCAGCAGGTAACGGGCGTCGCACCGGCCTGTAACTACACCTTGCAGGCCCCTCGGATACCGAAGTCTTTCCATTGGGACATCTTTGAGGATGTGGAGGACTGGTTCCTTCAGTTTGAACGTGTCGCTGCATTCAACCAGTGGGACGATGCTGCCAAACTAAGGAACGTCTACTTCAGCCTTGAGGACGGCGCCCGTATCTGGTTCGAGAACCGAGATCAAGTACTAACTTCGTGGCGGGAATTCCGTCGTCAACTGCTCGAGGCTTAAACTAGCGCGGATCGTCGCGAGCATGCAGAACGTGTCATTCACTCTCGCATCCAAAGGCCGAATGAGAGTGTCCAAGCGTACGTCGAGGACATGACGCGCCTCTTCAGGCGAGCCGATCCCGCCATGTCCGAGGACAAAAAGGTCAGGCACTTGATGCAGGGTTTGAAAGAGCAGCTGTTCGCAGGCCTTGTGCGAAACCCACCGTCGACTGTAAGCGGATTCCTTGTGGAGGCCACCACAATGAAAAACGTGCTACAACAACGTGCCGTGGCTTATGACCGACCTTTTCATACAAGCACAATCGCGGAATCATTTGCATCTTCAGAGCGGCATCCCGATGCATTGCGCGAACTGATTCGCAGCGTCGTGCGCGAAGAACTAAGCAAGTTCTGGAGCCCTCTGCAGCAATCGCCAACTTCCGTTTCTGCTATAGTGCGGGAGGAGGTGCGGCAGGCACTCAAGAGCCCTCTTTCGCCTGTTGTTTCGAGCCCGCCATTGTTGTCGGGGACCGACAATCGTCCCACATATGCGGAAGTTCTGCATAGTCAGGCTCCCCCTTCACCACCGCCCATTCTCGCGTCACCTACAGTTCCGCTGCCCTCGGTGCAGCCAGTGCAGAACTTCGACAATCGTCCGCTGCCCCGACGCAAAGCCGACATTTGGCGCACGCCTGACCGCCGTCCGCTTTGCTTCCACTGCGGTGAACCAGGACATCTCTACCGCGATTGTCCGTATCGACGCCTCGGTCTTCACGGCTTCCGCATCGACTCGCCTCCTCCCCGGTTTGGTCAACGACCCCGAGTTATTGAGGAGTACCTGGCGGAGCAGCGTTCTTCATCTCGTTCGCAGCATCAGCCCCGCTCCCCTTCGCCAAGGCGCTCCTCCTCGTTCACTCATGGTTCCTCGCGAGAGGACCAAGGCCGCTCGTCTAGCCCTCATCGGGAAAACTGAAAACAGCGACCTTCGGGGGCGAGGCCGCTGGTAGTCGCTGCGTTGAAGACCTCCCGTCGTCGCCGCTTCGATCCGACCGTGAGCTGCTGGTACCGTCACCTAGGGAAGCAAAAAGCGTTTCTCTGGACATTCCGGTTATTTTAGACGGTCGCACTACGGTCAATGCATTAGTGGACACCGGTGCCGATTATTGAATTTTCAGTGGTCGCATGGCGACTGTTTTGAGGAAGGTGCTCACTGCTTGGCCAGGTGTGTACCTTCGAACCGCCGGCGGTCATATAGTTACTCCAAAGGGGATGTGCACGGCTCGCATTCAGATTAACGGACGTACGTTCGCCGTTAGTTGCGTTGTTTTAAGTGACTGCTCCCGTGACCTTATCCTCGGCATTGACTTTCTGCGGGAGTACGGAGCAGTTATCGACCTGCGAAATAGACTCGTCACGTTTTCGATGGGACAATCTACCGAGCAAGATAGCACCAGTCCTTGCAATGCCGCACTTCGTGTTTTCGCTGAGAGCGTCTCGCTGCCGCCGCGAAGTAGTGCTCTTGTGGAAGTTACCTGTGACGATTTCCATACCGGTGATGCTGTAGCGGAGGCGAACCATTCGCTCCTGCTTGCTCAAGGCATTTGCGCTCCCCGAAGTTTATTGTCGTTTCACAATGGCCGGGCTGCACTCCTTGTCACAAATGTTTCTAATGAGCACCGACACTCGTTCCCGGGGACTGCTATCGCTTTTGCTGACCATGTTGCGCACGATCCGGTCTGTTTTGCATCCACAGCAGTAGAAACTAACGAGCCCGAGCCATCTCTTGACAACATCGACATTAACTGTCACTTGTCAAAGGAGAAACGGCGGGCCTTAGAGCAACTGCTACTAGACTTCAAGCACTGCTTTGCTTCTTCCTGGAAGGTTCGTCAAACGCCCATCACACAACATCGCATCGTTACTTATGACGATGCTCGCCCAATACGACCGCAGCCTTATCGTGTGTCTGTCAAAGAACGAGAAGTGATCCAGACGCAGGTTCAGGAGATGCTGGATGATGGTGTTGTGCAGGCTTCACAAAGTCCGTGGTCTTCACCAGTAGTCCTGGTCAAAAAGAAAGACGGCACCCTTCGATTTTGCGTCGACTATCGAAAATTGAATAATGTGACAAAGAAAGATGTATACCCTTTGCCGCGCATCGATGACTCACTGGACAGATTGCAACGTGCGAAGTATTTTTCATCTATTGATTTAAAAAGCGGCTATTGGCAAATCGAAGTAGACGAAAGAGACCGAGAAAAAACCGCATTTGTCACTCCAGATGGCCTATATGAATTCAAAGTACTCCCATTTGGATTGTGCTCTGCCCCAGCTACATTCCAAAGGATGATGGACACCATCCTCACTGGCCTCAAGTGGCAGATCTGCCTTGTGTACTTGGACGACGTAGTTGTTTTTTCCGAAACAATTGACCAACACCTCGAACGCCTTCCGTTCTGCTGATCTCACGCTGAAGCCCCAGAAATGCCATTTTGGGGATACAGAACTCAAGTTCCTCGGCCATGTTGTAAGCGCTTATGGGGTACGCCCGGATCCCGATAAGACTGCTGCCGTCGCACGATTTCCCATTCCAGCTAATAAGAAGGCTGTTCACCGCTTCCTCAGCCTGTGCGCATATTATCGGCGTTTTATTGCGGACTTTTCTCAGATCGCAGAACCTCTGACGCGCCTTACAAGGAAGGAAACCTCCTTTCTGTGGAACTCTGAGCAGCAGATGGCCTTCTCTTTGATTCGTGAGCGCCTTCAAACAGCCCCTGTTCTGGCGCACTTCGATGAAGCGGCTGACACTAAGGTGCACACTGACGCCAGCAGAGGTGGGCATTTGACCTCAAAAAGTGCAACCTCACCTCAACCTCAATAAAAATTTCCTGACCTCACTCAACCTCAACCTCACGCTTTGAGGTTGAGGTTTGACCAGGTGACCTCACCGACATCACTCAACCTCACCTCAAACTCAAACTGTGAGTTTGAGGGCGGTCGCTCGACCTCAAAAAAATAAAAATAAAATAAAAGGTTTTTCACTTGAGAGCACTAACTATAAAACGTCGTGGCACAAGTCCTGTGCGGTGACACGCCAGAATGACGACATAAATTTTAAATAACAATGAATATGATGAGGCTTACTTGTAAAGTAAAAAAAATTAAATGAACATTTGCCAGCGGGGCTACTGATTCATAGCAGGCTGACCTAATAACAGCAGTATAATTGGTCAGTTTCAACTCTTCAAATTTTATTTTTATTTGTTTGGATATGGTGACTTTTCACCTAATTCCCGCTGTAATGCTTATGTGTCCTTGGTGCTGCTGGATGCGAACTCCCGAAGGTCTGCAGTGAAACGTCGCACATATCTGTGACAGTCAAATAGTGTTTCCGCATGACAATCAAGTCATAATTTCTTGGCGAAGACATTTTCCTGCGATCTGAAATCGAATCGAATGACAAAATCACAAACAATCTAATGTTTTTTCAGTGTAACGTCTCTGTTACAAAAAAAAAAGTAGATCGACCACTTGCGTATATATGGAAGTTGTATTACCATAACATTCTTTTATCAAACTGACTTCTGACGTGGGACTTATCACAAGAGGCGGACAGAACAAAATGTTGCCATATGCAGAGACGCTTAGTTACGAAAAGGTAAAGCGTGCTTGAATTTTGACATTGCGCTACTTTCGATAATCCTGACGAGTGGGTTGTGCTGTATAGAACAAACGCCGTGACAAATTATTGGAAAGATTACTCTCCCTTCTGCTTATAATAACTAACGGTGAGTTTGCAGCCCCAAAACATTCCTTTTATCATTGATGTAAGTTAAAGAACTAATACGTTGGAGTGCGAATTACCTTGACATGCCGAGAGAAGCTCGAAAGCTGGTTTCCTTGTCCACACAGTTTCTTGTCGCAGTGAATGCGTTCCAAGTTTACAGTGCTTTTCGTTTCTTTTGCGTGGCTATTGTAACGGAAATGGCCTTCGATGTCTTCGTCAATTCGACAACTGCGCGCGCACACATCATCGTCGGTATATTTAGATTTTTTCGCTATATCTGCCATAACCACACCTGCCATAACCGCTACCATGTCTTGCACCCTCGACGCCGAACGCAACAATGCGATAGACCTCGAAGAAGAAGAGCAGACCTCAGCTGGAAAGAGCGGAAATCATCATCATCACCATCAGCCTGATTATACCCACTGCAGGGCGAAGGCCTCTCCCATATTTCTCCACTTAACCCGGTTCTGTGCTGGCTGCATCCACTTGACCCCTGCGAACTTCTTAATCTCATCCGCCCACCTAACTTTCTGCCGCCCCCTGCTACGCTTTCCTTCCCTTGGAATCCAGTTTGTTACCCTAAGCGACCATCGGTTAACCTCTCTTCGCCCTACATGTCCTGCCCATGCCCATTTCTTCTTAATTTCCGCTAGAATCTCGGTAAGCTGAGTTATTTCTCTGACCCACTCTGCACGCTTTCTATCTCTTAATGTTACCCCTACCATTTTTCGTTCCATAGCCCTCTGGGTTGTCTTCAACTTAAGTAGAACTCTCTTGGTTAGCCTCCACGTTTCAGCCCCATAGGTGAGTACAGGCAAGATGCAACTGTTGTATACTTTCCTCTTGACCGATACCGGTAAGCTGCTAGTCATAATCTGCGAGTACTTGCCAAATGCGCTCCGTCCCAATCTTATTCTTATTTCCTTTTCATGGTCCGGATCTGCGGTTACTACCTGTCCTAAGTAGACATATTCGCCTACTACTTCCAGTATTTCGCCACCTAATGTAAACTGCTGTTCCTTCCCGAGGCTATTGAGCATTACCTTAGTCTTCTGCATAATGATTTTCAAGCCTACCTTTCTACTTTTCATGTCTAGGTCATCAATCATTATTTGCAGATCATCCCCCGAGTTGCTTAGCAAGGCAATGTCATCAGCAAATCGCAGATTACTGAGGTATTCTCCATCTACCCTTATCCCTAACTGCTCCCATTCCAAGTCTCTGAATACTTCCTCTAAACAAGCTGTGAATAGTACTGGGGAGATTGTGTCTCCTTGCCTAACACCTTTCTTTATGAGAATTTTGTTACTTTCTTTATGCAGAACTATGGTTGCTGTGCAGCCACTATGTATATCTTCCAGCACTTTCACGTACGGCTCGTCTACCCCCTGATTTCGCAATGCCTGTATCACCGCCCAGGTTTCAACTGAGTCAAATGCTTTTTCGTAATCAATGAATGCTATGTATAAGGGCTGGTTATATTCCGAGCATTTTTCTATCACCTGAATGATGGTATGGATATGATCGATAGTAGAGTACCGTTTCCAAAACCCTGCTTGATCCCTTGTTTGATTGCAGTCTAAGGTTGTCCTGATTCTATTAGCGATTACCTTAGTAAATACCTTATACGTAACAGACAGTAAGCTGATTGGTCTGTAATTTTTAAGGTCCTTAGAGTCTCCTTTCTTGTGAATGAGGATGATGTTTGCATTCTTCCATGGTTCCGGTACTGTCGATGACACCAGGCACTGCGTATACAGGGTGGCCAGCTTTTCTAACACGATATCCCCCCCGTCCTTCAGCAAATCTGTAGTTATCTGATCCTCTCCAGCTGATTTCCCCCTTTTCGTAGTTTCTAGTGCTTTCTTGACCTCGTCCTTCGTCACTGGTGGAACGTCTGACTGTTTTTCCCTACCGCCAATCTCATTACGGTCCTGACTGCTTTGGCTACTGTAGAGATCAGTATAGAACTCCTCAGCTACTTTGACTATCTTGTCTATAATCGTGATGACCTTGCCCGCCTTGTCCTTTATCGCATACATCTGCTTTTTGCCTATGCCCAATTTCTTCTTTACCGCTTTAAGGCTTCCCCCGTTCTTTACAGCATGCTCAATTTTCTCCATGTTATACTTCTTTATATCGGCTACCTAGCGCTTATTGATTAGCTTTGATATCTCGGCCAATTCGATCTGGTCTGTTGGATTGGAAGCTTTCATACTCTGGCGTTTCTTAACCAAATCTTTCGTCTCCTTAGACAGCTTGCCGGTATCCTCTCTAACTATGCTACCGCCTACTTCTACCGCGCACTCAGTAATGATATCTTTGGAATTATTGTTCCTTGCCTCTAGGGTAATGTCGCCATCCTCAGTTAGAGCTGAAAACCTATTCTGTAGCGAGATCCTGAACTCTTCTGCCCTCCCCCTCATCGGTAATTCGTTGATGGGTTTCTTTCTTACTAATCTGTTGCGTTCCTTCTTCAGATTTAGGCTAATTCGGGACCTCACCATCCTGTGGTCACTGCATCGCACATTCCCGGTTACCTCTACATCTTGAATAATGGCGGGGGTTGAACACATTAGGAAGTCGATTTCGTTTTTAGTCTCTCCGTTAGGACTTTTCCATGTCCATTTCCGGTTCTTCCTTTTGCTGAAGAAGGTATTCATGATTCTTAAGTTATTGCGCTCTGCAAACTCAACCAGTAATAATGGCAGCGTTAAACCTGGAAAGCGCATGAAAACAACGGACAACAGCAAGAGACAGACACACGAGCGCTTACTTCCAACTGATTTTTATTTTCATGCGAGAAGCAGAATATATGTACACTTCAGATCACATGCGCATGCGAAGAAAACTCAAACAAGAAGAAATATTATCTGACTGCACATGTAAAAGACGAAAGATATGCAATCTCTTTCTCAGACAGCAAAATCGACGCACCACTTACACAATCATCGCCAGTTCCTCCCCCCTGCTATTCATGACCAGTGCCATAGTCACGTACTGCCTGGTCTCCTGCCTGTTTTTTCCCTACCTTGGCATTGAAGTCGCCCATTAGTACAGTATACTGCGTCTTTATTTTTCGCATTGCCGATTCTACATCTTCATAGAAGCTTTCAACTGCCTGGTCATGATAACTACTTGTAGGTGCATAGGCCTGTACAACCTTCAGTTTATACCGCTTATTAAGCCTAATTACGGTGCCTGCAACCCTCTCATTAATACTATAGAATTCATCTATATTACCCGCTATATACTTATTGACAAGGAAACCTACGCCTAGTTGTCGCCTCTCTGGTAAACCTCGATAACACAGTACATGCCCATCCTTCAGTATATTATATGCCTCATTCGGTCTCCTAACCTCACTAAGCCCTATGACATCCCATTTCATGCCCTCTAGTTCCTCTAACAGCACTGCTAAACTAGCTTCACTAGCTAGGGTTCTAGCATTAAACGTTCCCAGTGTCAGTCTCCAATGGCGGCCTGTTCAGCGGAGCCAGGCTTTCTTAGCACCCCCTGCTGCGTCACAGGTCTGACCGCCGCCATGGTCAGTTGTTCCGCAGCCGCTGGTGACTGAGGGCCGGGGTTTTATGGAGCTTATAGTGGAGCAATTACTGCACCAGGGTGGCCAACTCCTGTTCTGGTGAGGGAGTGCGTTGCCGGAGGTGTTCGCCGGCATTAGGTCGCATCCCAAACCTGTTTATGCAATTTTTATGCGGATTTTTTTTTTTTCATCCGGTGGAGAATTGCGCGGCACCGGGATTTGAACCCCGGTCCTCTTGCATGCGAGGCGGATGTTCTACCGATACGCCACCACTGCAACCGTCATAAATTGCAGCAAGTCGCCGACAACGGCATAGCTGCGTGTCTTCGCTTGAAAAAGACGGCCACGGTCGTTTAGATGCTGCCTTTTTTTTTTTTTTGCTGATTTCGGGCGGCTCACCGACGCCGTTTGGGGGCGACTTCCAAGCAGACGTTCCAGGAACGATTGGTGTCAATGAGAACGTGGGGATAAGAGACCAGCTTCTAGTCGCGACGAGAGAACCACGCCCACTGGGAGAAGGAAGCTCGAACACTTAACCCATGCTACGGGAGTTGTTTCGTTTTTCTTCGACTGCACAACATACGTCAAGAGAGGAAGACTAGCGGGTGGTGAGCAGGGTGGCAACGCGTCTACACGGAGGAAGAGCAGAGTTTGAACACTGACTAGCGTTTCCCTCCTGCGAAACGATGAGATGCCTGCATGGTCGACAAGCGACAGAAGTCCGCGCAGCCGCCGCGGCGTTCCGAGAAGCGAGAAGGGCCTATTTCTTTAGACCAACAGGAATACGCCAGTCGGAGGTATAGCGCACAACGAAAAGCTAAAGAAGCAAAAAAAGAGAGAAAAGATTGTTGGGAGAGGAAGAATCGGAGAATTGTCTTTTCTGATTTTTTGTGTTTTTTTTTTCTTAGGGGGGGGGGGGGGGGGGGGAAGGGTGCGACTGGCCGTACCGCAGAAAAGCGGCCGGTTGTGAGTAAACGCGGGTGCACAAATGCGAGAGGGGGCACTGGTAAGTGACCACACAAAACGAAAACAAGAAGTGAGGAAAAATAGGGGTGGTGCAAGTGTACTGAAAAACTAAAGAGAAGAGGAGACGCAGATCTTCACTCGCGCATTCACACGCTCGAGCACCGCGCACACAACTCGCTCTCTCGCCCACACTGCTACTGTCCTTGTAACTCGCAGCCCCGTTGACAGAAACGCACTCAAAAATACCTAAAACTCACAAACTCCCAGAGGCGCGCTTATGTGCAGTGGCTTACTTTCCAAGAAATGCCGAGGGGTTCCCAGGTCCGCGCTTTGTCCGCTAGTTGAGATCGGACACCGGCTGCGGAGCCGAAAGAGCAGAAGCCAGCTTACGAACAAAAGGAGCGCCCGCCAGTTTGGTTACAAGCTGTAAAACGGAGGGGAGGCCCTCGATAAACAAACATGTAAATGAAAAAGGCGCAAGCTCACGTA
>JAJIZL010057569.1:6762-20675 GCA_023969395.1 Amblyomma maculatum
GGTCACAAGCATTACTACCCAGAAAACTTGAAGCAAAATTACCAACTATAGGCACTAAAATGAGTGGAAACAAAAACAAACACTGCAAAAATGGTGGAGCTGCACAGATTCAATAATCCACAATGTGTGACAGAGGCATATTATGATCTCGATAATGTGTCCGTCTCAGCGCGAGTAGCGTATCGAAAGAGTACAGCACTGTGCCGAACAATCCGTCAAAAACGGTCACCGGTTAAAAAAAAGAAAGAAAATGTCGCCATTCCAGCTGGCGTTCCATCGGCCCCAGCGTCCGCGTAGAGACAAGCCTCGTTCTCTCTCTCTCTCTCCCTCCTTTTTTTTTCCGATGAGGCTGGTTTGCCTGCTAGAAATATTTACATGCGTGGTTCACCTGATAGCACACACTGTACAAGACTGGCACAAACACGAATAGGAAAAAGTAAAACACTCACCAAAGTGCAGACGCTCCCTCCGCCCGCGCCGGCTTTTCGCCTAGAATCCAAAACGCCTGCGACTGTTGAACTTCTTAAACACGTCCTCCTTGCGCAGAAGCTGCCACCCAAGAGCGGATTCCTCCGAAGACTTAAATGCGTACGTTCGCGCTCCAATTTGAACAAAACGATCTTCGTGATAATCACCAGCGAAAAACCTACATACGGTGCTTCGCTCACAGTGCAAGATGCGACCACGGTGGCGGGAAAACGCCAACTGAACTGGCACATCGCCGCACTCAGCGTACCCGCGTCTGCGTGCAAAGAAAACGGGGCGCAGAGGAACAGCTTCGGTGAAAAGGGGGAGCCGCCGCCCCCGCTGCGCGACTCCAGCTATGCTGCAGCCAAGGTCATCTCCGTGAAGACAAACCACGTAGAAGGCAGAAAGCAGAGACCCAGAGGGAGCAACCCCCCCCCCCCCCCCTTTTCCCCCCCGGCCGACAGGAAGTATCGCTCGACCCCTCCGGACATGCTGGCGCCGTTCGCGGGCACGGGGGAAAGATGGGTGTGGACAGGAGCAAGGCAGTGGCCGAATGCTTCTTTGAAAAGACGAGTCGCCGATAGAAGACGCCTGCAATCCTGTTTTTTTTTTCTTTTTATTTCATACGCAAATGTTTTTGCTATGCGTGTTAACTCTATAGTATGCGTGGGATAAATCCGTCATTGTTAGAACCCCTCAATGTTTAAAGTGACTTCATTTTAGCATGGTGTCCACTTTAAGAAAGGAAGGAAAAGAAAAAAATAACAATAAAATTCTCCACAGACATACAGCGGTGGAGGATTCCAATACAGACTGCACCTCATTTTGCGGCAAAAGCTACGGGCAAAAATACCTAGGCTTGGGCAGAATGTCAGACCCTGAAGCATATATATAGTGAACTTTGCAACTGGTTTAAAAAAGCTCTGTCCTGCCCTACATGGTAGGTTCAATCTAGGATCCTGTTTGTTAGTATGATGACTCACTGAACTTGTTTTATGATAAATATAAAATATGTCCTACCACTAAAGTTACCTTCTGCGACATACAGAAGCTGATTCATTACGGATTCTGACTGACATTCAACAATGTATTTGCATTATTAGTGGAGGCTTTGCCATCATGAAGTTTTTAGGGCATATTTTCACTGTGTTGCGAAGCTTGAGCTAAGTGTGCACCGTTAATATGTACTTTTATATAACATGAACGAGCACGCAACTGCATGCTTCTCTTATATTTCCCTTTGCAGAATGTGGCCAATAGTTGATTACAAGTTAGAGCAAAAATTCATAACGAAATTGTCACATCATGCTCTTATCATTTGTGCCTAAAACTACTTAAAAACATGGGTCAGCATGAACAGTACACGCTAATTGTTCGTGAACGTTGAAAACTGACAACAAAAAGCACATAGAAAAAATAGCACAAAAAGTCTATTGGGTAGAACACAATGAAAATTCTGTTGGCCCTGTAAAGATTGCACTCAGCTGGGGTTGAATGTCTATCGAAATTCAATAAATTCAAAAGGCGGTCAATAGTCCAACAATAGAGTTTCAAAACTCATTTTTGTAAGGGTAGCCGATGCGTCATACGGACTGATGTGGCTAACCTCCGGTGTCGGGTCAATAGGACCACAGGCAGCTGCTTGACGTGCAACAGACGCGTACGTTCGTTTGTCGTCGACCCGTGGAGGCATGTTAGCGACAAGATCGTAGGCAGCTGTCTGATGAACAACGGATGTGTGCGTGGGCATTTCATCGACGCGCTGCAGTACGTTGGTGACCGGGAATTCATGAGCAGCCTGGCGTACTTCATCTCTGACGACTTCGGCCAGTGATGTCACTGGCGCAATCTGAGGCAGACGGAAACGTTGGAGTTCCTCCCGAACAACCGACCGTATGAGGCCATGTAAGGCGTCCGCACCGTCTCCATGTCACGACGAAAAAATATCTGGGGCTAGGTTCTGACATCTCGGTTGTACTGCCGGGCCCGTTTTTGGAGAGTCTTTTCCATAGTCATTGCCTCCGCGAGGAATTCAGCAACGGTACGCGGTGGACTGCGAATGAGGCCCGCAAACAGCTCCTGCTTAACTCCACGCATGAGGTGGCGAAGCTTCTTCTCCTCAGTCATATTGGGGTCTGAGCGCTGGAAAAGACGGGTCATGTCTTCAAAGTACATGCGCACACTTTCATTTGGCCGCTGGTTTCTCGACTTAAGTGCAGCTTCAGCTTTCTCGTGGCGGTCTGCGTCGGGGAAGGTGATCAGAAGTTCACGGCAAAACGCTTGCCAGGTGGTAAGGGCGCCCTCGTGGTTTTCGAACCACGTACGCGCAGACTCTTCTAGGGCAAAGTAAACATTATTGTGCTTTCGCTCGTCACTCCAGCCGTTGTACTGAACCACTTGCTCGAAGGTCGCCAGCCAATCCTCAGCGTCTTAGAAGACGTCGCCGTGAAAAGATAGTAATGTTCGCGACGGTTGGCAGAAGATCGGAACTGAGAGCCTGGGATCAGTGGCCATGTCGAGGTGGCTCGAGAGATACGGTTGCGTCATCCTCGTAGGGGTGAAAAGGGGCCCAACCTCAGGTGACGGTCCGCGGAGGCGGCGACTAAGTCTCTGGTGGACCGGCGTCAGATCCGTCGTGAAGCGTGTAAATGTGGGAAAGCGTACCCAGCGCACTCCACCAGACTGTAACGGGTATTGCGTCAAACGTCCAGGCAACGCCCTGAGCCTAGAGGACTGCCGAACTCCGAGAGCGGTCTGAGGAGCGGTCTGAGCGCGGTTCCAGGCAACCAACTTCGTCGTCTACGCCAACAAGCAACCACTTCATCCTCTACGCCAACTAGCCACTGATTGTCTCCGCTTTGTCGTCGACTATAGTTTGTATCAATATTTATCGTGGGTTCAAAATTGACCCATCGATTTTAACTAAGCACTGTATTATAGAGCACAATCGCTTTTCAAAATCGCAAGCAGAGAGGTCGAAACACTGGCTTTGCCCCGGTTGTGGGTGAGTTTACGTCCTAATAATTTACGTGAATACCATCGTAGCTTCGTTTTGGAGTGATAGTAACTTCCATCTGTGCAAGGGCATCTTCTATCTCGAAGGAATAGCTCTCAGTGTTCAGGGAATGATCATGCCTGCTATGAATAAATAAATCTGAGCTATCATTGGCATTTACAGCTATTTTAAAAAGGATAAAAGCTTCCCGAACTATACTCGGCAAAAGCTAACCGGTCTCGCACCGGTGTCCAATAATCTGGAAGCTAATACAAAGAAACTGTAAAACATCATTATTTCTCTACAGTCTCTTAACATTCTTTTGGATGCGCTTGCGTTCTAGTTATTTACACGTGCGCTTTGCGTGCACTGTTTGGCACCACTGACACTGAACACTGCTTTGCGCAGCCAGTTGTGCGTCTGCAAAGCCCATAGTATAACAACGGTCAAGCGTAAACATGGATTGAGAAACTAAATATATGATTGGGTACTTTAGAGCTAGCTTCGAAGTCTATCCTAGCCTTTGGAAGCTTACGAGTCCCGCTGTGTCGCGAACAGTTCATTGGAGGATACTTCCATGGATGGAGAACACGTGTTCCTTACTTTTCAAGGCTTTTCAACGGATATATATCACTGTCATAGAAAAGGTGCTTCTTTCATACCTGAGCGAACACGGTTACTTATACAAGGGTGCCATACAAAAACAAATGAAGTGTGCTATTCTTAGTCGACAGGCCAGAACTTCGATCAAGTGTGGCATTTATTGCTCAATTCGTAGTCGCGTTCGGTATTTCGAGCATATCGCAAAAATTAGGAACACAAGTTCTGGCTTCAAGAGTATGGCGCGATAGCAATTTAGGCAAACAAAGATAATGGTTTGCAGTTTTCTTGTTTTAATTTATTTTCATTTGTTTTCGTTATTTATTTATTTATTTATACACCGATACTTGGCATCAGCTAGCTGACAGTTTTGAGTAATTTGACACATTTGAACGCATTTATATTTTTTCGTTATTTCAATGAATAGATCAGTTACACACTCTAACTTTCGTAATTAGCATAATCAAGCATTGCTATTCATTGTGAGAATTTGACAATTTTGAACACTGTTTATTTTTATTTCTTCAATTCTTTCATTAACCAAATAAATATATTGATTACATGAACCCGTCATCAGCTGCACAATTAATTAACCCCCAATTGCTAGAACCATACGATATGATTTTTTTACACAGCCCCCGATTATTTCCGACACGCGGTACCAACTGCTCCTATTACTACTACTACGCCGGTGATTTTTCCACCGGTCAAGCTGTATAACCTATCGCAATAAATGATGAACTAATAAAAAAGACGTGGCCAATGCGACGGGATCGCTGTCTTCTGAAGCGCACTTCGCGTCCAGTCGTGTATCGTAGTTGTCTATCGTCTGCCTCAAACAATACACGATATCAACGAACTTTTAAAACCTTATTTAAGTTCTATTTACGGAAAATAAAACTCAAGCAAGCAGATTTTTCTGCAGCGGCTCCGCTGAGGTTACATGGCGAAGCGGTGCAGGTGCAGCTCGGCCTTTGCACTGAAGGGTACTGGAATACTGTAGGGCAAGGAGAACGCACAGCCGGTGCGACCCCTATATTCCCTTTTTCTCGTTCTCTGCCATAGATGTCGCTCCCAGTCAGGATAAGCAGGGGTATTTGGAAAGGAGTTATGGTGCCTGGGCTTACTTTCGGAAATGCGGTTTTGTGCCTAAAATCAGAGGTACAGTCGACATTAGAAATAAATGAGAGAGCCGTCGGACGATTAGTACTAGGTGCCCACGGTAAAACCACAATGGAGGCGGTACAGTGAGATATGGGCTAACCATCTTTCGAAGTACGGGAAACTCAGAGTAAGATATTATGTGAGGAACGCCTGAGGAAATTGGACAGTAACGGATGGGCAGCTAAAGTATTTAAATACCTCGCGTTGACTCACAATGGAGGAAACGAACTATAAAAATAACCAATGAGTATGCTGGTCACAAGAGCGAAGAAATAAAGAGCGTTAAGCAACAGGTGAAAAACACAGAAGGTAAAAATTGGATAAATTCGATAGAAAAGAAACAGAGTGTGGAATTATACCGAAAGTGGAAAAGGCAGATCAGGAAGGAAGCTTTCTTTGTCAATGAGGCAGTGCCCTACTTTTTGAAGCTAGATCAGGGTGCCTTAAAACACGCAGCTACAAAAACAAATTTAACAATAAAGATGATGCATGTGCTGTATGTGGTAACTCCAGTGAAACAATTGACCATATTATACTCGAATATAATGGTATCCATCCGGAAGTCGATGCAGGCGCAGTCACTTTTCCTGAAGCTCTGGGGTTTAGAGATACCAGTGGCCGGGTGAATAAACCTGCGGTGTAAGCTAGCAAAAAACGACTGGAATATTGGTGGCTTAAAGCAGATAAGTGAAATAATGATAGTAATGTAGAAACAAAAATTCAATAAATGAAATGATGGTAGAGTTAACCAATCTAAAAGAATAATTAAGATATAGGGAGAAAAATCAGCATGATAGCAACTGCTACCACCCTGTTTCAAAGGGGACGCTCCTATATTCCTTCCATCTATCCAAGAGCACCGCCGCGAGACATTTTTCGATCCTATTGAGCTTGGGCCGACTAGCAGTCGTGGCCTATGAAATCGCACCTTACAAGGACATCCCTCAAATGTATGTGTTCATCAAGGGCAATTTTTTCATAGGCTTTAGTTTACAAAAGTTTTTGAAGATTGTTGCACTTGCCGGAACAGGCAATATAAAAAAAACATTCATGCCTTATGGCAGCATGCCCAACGCCCAATCTAAGAATGTCAGGTCCCCCACCCTCAAACAAATTGAGCCCTTTTTCCCAACTCGTTTAATTCGCCTAGAGGAACCTCCGCGCAAAATTCTGTGTAAACGTAAATATTTTCTACCTGTTCATCAAATTCAATGCTCCACTGGAATGTTTAAGGCGAAAGTCTTTACAGTCCCTTGATTGTGCATCCGAGTGTGCCTCCGTCCACAGAAAGTATCACACTCAACCTGTAAATCACATGATGTCGTGGTTGCGTTTAACCTTTCAGGAAGCAAAAATTCCCATCCAGCGTAAATCGAATTCCTATCCCCCTGATCCCCACACGAGCGCGTTAAAAAACTAAGCCATGGCAGGTTTTTTTTTTCTTTATTGCCGATTTCACTATTCAAATCAACCGGTTACAAAAAAGACATGTCAGCTACAGTCCGGCAAACACGTCTCCAAGCTTTTTTTAAACAACACCAATTCATCCAGCAGAGACTTCCATTATGATGAATCTGGCAGTGCTTTATAAACATTTCTAAACCACGCAACTGTCTCAGTGAAATGTTCACGAACCGGGCGAACAAAAAATTGCGCTTATTTACCCTACACTCGAATTTTCCACAGAGTGTGGAGACTAAGCAGGGTAATGAGGTCATATAGTGTATCCAAGGTATATGTACTATGGTAGCGAAGGCTCAACAGGCGCCCATACGTACAAAACATGGCGGCTCATGGGCTCCAGCGACCAATGAAAATTGGGGGGCCATGACGTCAAAGACGTCACGCATACGTTCACTTTGGCGCGAATTATAAACAAGTTCTTTTTTAAAAAACCGCCGCGTTACATTGACGAGCCTGCATCTTTTTAAGGTTGTTGCCTTTCAGCACGCGCCAACCTTTGTCATCTAAAAGAACTCGAGTTTCTGCTGTTTACGCCCTTGTTTATAAGCAGTTGCTCTAGCACAACGAAAGTGGTTGGCAAAGGTGGCGGCATAGAAAGGCAGCAACACTTCCAAATAGAGACCACGCATGCAAATTCATAATACCAAAACTGCTGTCAGTCATGCAAGTACTTTGGTCATTTCCTTTGTCCCTCAGCACAGTAAGGTGCGGTCCAGAAAGACTGGTGCAACGGGGCAGTCGTGCCCAGTTCGCAACAGAGTGTACCAAGTGAACAATTATGGTTTTAATATTCATGGTTTATTGCATCAACCAATAAAATACAACAAATAACAACAATAAAAATGCATGTCACAAACAGCACAAACAGTAGCGCTGTTTAAGCGGGCTAATCATCTCAATGATCACAGCCGAGGCATGAAAAAGGCTAGAAATGCCTGCCACAAACCATCACCAGATAGGAAACATGCATGTACAGAAAACAAAGCTATGACAGCTGCAATTGAAATAAAAATGTCATGAATTATTAGGTGCATCAAAACATACGTGGAGCATAGAGCACTGGGATCAGTTTTCACATTTGAATGCTTCGGCAGAAAGTATACAGCAGTTTTCAAGGAAATTTCAAGGTTGCACCAGTCCAACCAGCTTTAGAATCAACAAACGTGCTTAACACAGGAGCATTAGAGCATACATTGAGTCTCTGCAACCTCCAGATCTGCTCACCGGTGAAAGTCAGCCGGAAAGCGGCAAGACACCGACGGTTGAGTCCATGCTGTCGCAACGTGCCACAGAGCATCGCTTCCTCACTTTGTGCCGGCTCATTTTGCGATAAAACGCTAAGCGCAATACAATGCTGCAAAAAGACTTCGCACTGCCCGCACGACGAAGGGGACGAAACCAAAAAAAAAATAAATAAACACGGCTGCAGGGGTATATTAAATCTCACCAAACGGCGACAGAGCAGCGACCAGCAAGGACGTCGAAATCTTCGCAAAAGGGACATTTTCAGACTTGCAAACTAAATTACGCTTTCCCGGGCGCACCAAGGCCTGCACCACAGCAGACAAGCAGCAGACAGTGATAAGAAACCGTTTCGTGCTTCGTCAGCTTCGTTATCTCCGTTGCCTTGGTTACCTCTGGCAGCGCCTCCTGACCGCTGCAACATCAAGGGAGTGGGGCGATAAGAGTGTTGCAAGATTTAAAAAAATTAAGAATGCATTTATAAAATACCTTACCTCATTCAGAAGCGAAGTTATCAAAATGTCTATTCTTTTTATGTTGATTGATACTTTTTAATTTGTAGTAGTATAATTTCTTAATCTGAGTGGTTGGCCCCCCGACCTGTGACTATGCTGCGGTACCGCTGAACCGCTTTTGGGCCCAGCCTTCGCCACCATTCTACTTCCGCCATGGTGCATCCTCTGATGCATTAACCGACTAGGAGCCTATGCCGTACAGTTCCACGGGTAACTACTGTTTTTTAAAGTCTCAAGTACACCGCAATATAAGCTGTGATCCCGGCAGTATAGGAATATATGTTCTATTGTTTCCGGTTTCTTAGATAAAGGGCAGTCAGTGTTACGGGGATGCGAGAATCATTTATTCTGTTTTCAGGTTTTAACTCGGAATGTGTTGGTATGTAGCCTGAAAAAAGCGGTTTGGCTGACGGAAGAATATGCATTTTTTTTATTCATTTGAAAGTGTCCTGTCACCGGCTTCCACGATGCGGGGAGAGAGAGAGAGAGAGAGAAAACTTTTAATGAGCATGTAATCAGTAAATATTCGCAGGAGCTGGGTGGTCGGTGCCCCTAATCCAGGGCTCCGCTGGCAGCAGCTGACTTGCGGACTAGCTGGATAATCCAGGCTTGCTGGTCCAGGTTGTCGCTGGTCAGGGCTGCCTCCCACTGCTCGTGTGTCGGGCATGGCACTATTAACGTTGGGTCAGGTTTGTCCTGGCATTCCCAAGAGATGTGAAAGAGTGTGGGGCTTGCGCCGCACCAAGGACAGTAGTTCGTGTATTTTGTTGGGCTTATCTTATGCGGGGAACAATACAATGCTACAGGGAGCATCATGACCACAAGATCTCTATAATGTGTATTTGTAACGTTGGCAAAATACTGCTGGGATTAACGTACATTAAAAGGCTCGTACAAAATACAAACCTTTATCGGTAGATAAAGGCAAACATTTTGAGCAAGACATGTATGTACTATTACAGAGAACTGTTTTATTTTTCAGACATATTCCTTCACGAAACACTCAACTAGCAGTTCTTGACTGTCATAAAGGAAGCAACTTCACGCAAATAAAAACAAAGTGTGGCACGATTTGTCGCAGGAAAAGTGAACAAAGCCAAGGACACCTTTCTTAATTGTACAAAACAAATTCCTTCGACTAGAGCGCCGCAACTTCGAGACCCAAATAAAAACAGCAAAACTGCGTTGTATGTTTAATGCGAAAGCATTACTAGGCGATGTAGGCAAGATAGCGTGTTTTTCTCAGAAGAGTTAGGATCAAACGTATTGCTGTGATAAAGGATGATGTAGGAACGCTGCAGAAAAAAATGTCTCAATAGCATGAATAATTATTTAGTAGGGACACAAATGTAAGAAAATAATCATCATACGTTGAAATAGTCATACGACGAATGTTGACATCCAAAAAACGGGAGGTCACGCCAACCGGAAGTGGATATTTCTCTGTCTTTATCAGTCAAATAAATGCGTGTTATTGTTCAGAAATGTGTAACGAGTATAAAAAATATTGATTTGTCGAGACATTAAGCTCAAGGCCGGGTTAAATGGAGAAGTATGGAAGAGGCCTTCGCCCTGCAGTTGGTATAGTCGGGCTGATGATAATGATGTATGCGCAAGATGTGTCAGCGGTATTCCGCGAGTGACAGATATTGCGCCTTTCCTTTCCTTTAAACCAATTATAGAACGACAGTGAACTTTGATACGTTCTTGGAACGCAAGTTTTGTGTGACAAGGGGCGGGCAGTGTACGTATGCAGCAGCAACGCTCAGGCTTTCACATTTCTCTACTGTACATTCTGCAGTGCCCTCGGAAATTTTGAATGCTCACCTGCGCAGCACATGTGATAACCACTTTAATTTTCCACCAGATAAAGAGGCCTCCAATCCCCGCCCCCGGCACGCAGGCCTAAGGGACTGGAGCCGAGGCCTCCGCAATCAGAAGCAGCACATACCAGACTCATGGCGTATGAGATTTTTGAAACCAAAAAAAGGTGGCAGACTGACTCTCTAGAAAACAGACAATATGCGTGTCTGCCTTATCAACGATCAGCAACCTTAGCCTTAGCCTTCAAGGCTTTTTCTGCCCACTACAATCCAGGCTCACAATAATTTCCTAGAGGCATCCCAAGGCACTGTGTTCACACTGTTCCAAGTCAAGTCTACAAACAACAGGCTTCTGGCATGTTTCTCAATTACCACTCTAAAACCTGTACCTTTTATTCCACACAAACATTATTATTGTGATGACAGAAGTGGTCGCGATGCTATACAAAAACTGCTCAACACGAATTATCGTCAACGGCAAGCTCACTGATATCGTGTGCGTGTTGACGTCTGTGTGACAGGGATGCCCCCGTTGCCTTGCTGTTTGGCGCTTATCCTGAGCCGCTTTATGTTGCTATTCAACATAATTCGCGTATAATAAGTTATAAATGGCAGGTAGAAGAAGTTAATATCCTGGCGTATGGAAATGGACTAAGCCACGCCGGGCACGTATTGAACCTATCTTAGCTCTCCTTAGGTCCGTTCGATTCACCCTACACGATATACACTAGTTCATGCAGTGCACAGCAAGTGCCGCGAGAGTGCTACACTCATGCAGTGCCTGTTCAGAAGTGTAGGCGTAGCGCGACACTAGCGCCAAGCAGAAACGAATGCCAAAGTGCCAAACTCGTGCAAGCCTTCTGCTTCGTTTGCGAAGCGCGTGCGCGTTTGTCACGTCTGTCACTATTCTCTGTGTGTCCTCCGCGCTGCGGCGAAGGAAAATAAAATGGACCGCGACCTGCTGCCAACGGTTACATAAACACCTATGAAGCTTGTGGACTGTGACAGCAGTGGCGAAGAGGAACTTCAAAGACTTATTGCAGTAGCAGTGACGAAGCTGGCAAGACTGAAGCGAAACCGCATGCCTCGTTACTGCGAAGAAGTCGTAGCGCGATATTATGACTTCGAATTCAAACGTTTGTTTTGCCTGTCACGTAGCACCGTTGAACCTGTTGTAAGTTCTTTCGAAGTGTCGCAGTTTTTTCCATGCATATAATGGAGGGCGTACTCAAGTGACTGTCGAAAAGACTTGTCTTATCGATTTAAGCTACCTGGGGCACCAGAATAGTATGTATTCGTTGACTGACCGATTCGACGTTTCAGTCTCGTCAGTGAGTGCTTGCGTTGATAGAGTGCTGGACTTTTTGAGCAGCATTACTGCATCTGTAATCGCCTGGCTTGACCAGCGTCGGCAGGAGCGCATCAAGGTTGCCTTCATAGCGAAAACCGGCGGCAAGGGACCACGCAACACAATCAGCTGCGTGGACGGCTGCCACGTTGATATCAACAGGCCCGCAGAGTCGCCGCAGTCGTACTGCAACCGTAAAACGTGGCTGTCGATATTACTGCAGGGCGTGTGCGGCGATCGCAATAGGTTTATTGATATGTTTATTGGGTTTCCTGGGTCGGCCTGTGGCGCCAGAGTACTTCGGGAAAGTCCTCTTTTTTTAAGACTGTTCTCAGAAATCCAGAACCTCAGAAATCTCAGAAACTTGCTTGGTGACTCGGCATATCTGCTACTACCTTGACTTTTGACCCCGTACCTGGACAATGGATGAAGCTTTCCTTCGTGGAAGAAGAAGTTCAATAAGGTGCACTCGCAACAACGGGTCGCGATCGAAAATTCATTTGGACGGCTTAAGCAACGCTTTAGAAGGTTGTACATTGTGGACGACGCAAGCATTAAGCAATGCTGCCTGATCGTAATCGTGGCATGTGGGCTGCACAACATGTGCAACGAAGAGAGGGAGTTCTTCGAAGGCCTAGAACATCTAGCCTAGCAAGAAGATACCGAGAATGACGAAGACGGTAACCTCCCCTTTGACAGTGCTGGCAACTGCAAAAGCATGCGAAATGATATCGCTCAAACGCAGTGCTGAGCTAAGTGTTTACCTTTTGCGAACGAGCTAATTTGTGTGTGGTTTCTAGCTACAGCGCAAACAACACACATTTATGAGGAAGAAATGCAGTTTATTGACTGTTTTTGGAAGCCTGCCCCTCCACGGCGGCAAGAAAGCTCTCTAAAAGAGCCAATTTTGTTTCCGCCCTTTCAGCCCTCTCCTTTTCTGTTTCTGGAAATGGTTGATTGAGCGTTTCAACAGTCGTATTTTTCTCTTTTTACGCGTTTTTTCAATTTCGGGAAAGGCTGTCCTTGCTGCAGTGATGGCCTTTCCTCCGACACGTGCGGTGGGCTCGGCGGATCCTGCAGTGGTGACACTCCGTTCGATTCACCCTGGCTTCTGGACTGCTCGTCAGTGCTTGGGTTTGAGGGTATGCTAGAACATGGAAACATTTTGAGCTTTACTTTGTAAGGTGTGAGCTGTACAACTACTGAGACCTCACCTGCAGTTTCTCAGCTCCATCACTCTACTAGGGGATAGTAAAAAGGTAGGCGCAATATGGTGCTCTTTTTCCAAAACACTAGCGAGTTCTTTGAAATGGGCGAAATAACAATTGTTATTTTTGTAAATGACCGTTACAGCAGTTATGTGCTCTTACTCTTCAAACTCGGCCGTAACGTGCGAGTTGCCAGACTAGGAATTATTTTGTTTTGTCCTTATGTAGGCCCTCTCCAGGGTTTTCCATTTATTTTCAACCTGGAGAGGGCTCATGTCGTAACCAAACTCCTCCTTGATGGTGCCCGCCAGGGCTTACCACAGCAATTTTTTATTGTGCACAAAACGAAACGCAACAAAAAGCATATGCAGTGTATCAGTTATCAGATGAAACTTTTCTGAAATTAATATGCCTTGAATGCTAGTACGGTACGCTACTTTACCACGGTTGTCACTTGAAAAAAAAAAAAAAGACGTTTGCAAATGCAAGTTCGGCGTAGTAGCTTGCAAAGTTAAAATTTCCGCATTTGGTCGGACCAGTAAAAATGAAATAAACCTTACCGGAAGCCGCCCTTCTTTCCCGTGAGCTCTTTCATCTGTGCGTAGCGCTCGATAAGTGTGTTATTCCTGTACCATTGTTCAGGCTCAGGAGAGCTGCTTCGAGGCGTGTTGCTCTGCGCAGCGTGGACGTTCGGTGATCAGCCGGGTGGTTACCCTGGTGACTGTCGTCGCTCAACACCGCCGATACAATTGTGCCCTCTCTGCGAGAGTATAAATATTGTTGTTTTGAGTGCCAATGCTAAATAAAGAGGATAGTTAAAATTTCGGTCATAGCTTTGAATAAAACCTGTCAACAGTCGAAGGAGAGGCGACGTACACATCGCTTGATAAAGCCAACTACAATCATAGTACCAAACTCATATACGGGGAACGATAAAAAACAAAGCGAGAAGCAAACTGGAGGAGTAAAATAAAAAGAAAAACAAGTACCATGCAAGCACGGCGTGGCGCATGAAGACATACATGCACATGTTTCTCTTTTTGTTGACCGAGCGAAGCCTTACCTAGTGTGGTGAACATGTAGCCT
>JAJIZL010057570.1:0-41074 GCA_023969395.1 Amblyomma maculatum
GGGCGGACGCTTGAGAAAAAACAAATGTGCGAACGAGTGCGATGAAGAAAAGTGAAACTGTAACCCAGTTATTTGTTTCAGCATAACCTTAATATTATTCATACTGAGATTGTACCTGCAGTGTTTTCTCTCCATTTTTTTTTCTAATACTTCCCTTCTTAGAGCGACAACGAAGCAGGAAGCGTCGATACGATTTGCCATATGTGGGAACGTCCATGCATGTGCGGACCGACGTTTAATTTACCGCTCAATAACCCAGCTTTAATTTAGATCACCATTGTTAAATCGTTTAAGCGAAAGTATGTGCCGCCGCCCTGACGGACCAGCAAACGGGGATGAACTTATTGATATTTGACGCCGTTGACCGATTGTCGGTCTCATCCAAATTCGTCACAGTATACATGTGGATTGATTACAGTGCCAGCTTAAGTCAATGAAGATCTAGTGTAAAAGAACATGGTGTAATCCCGAGCAACATCAGCAACAGCTAGGTGGGATTAAAGCAAACGCGACTGAAACCAGCACCGCGGAACTTCACAAGACTATTTAGACACAAGATTTCCGAAGTATTTAAAATTGCAAAGCAAACTTGAAAACATCGATTATAACAGCACAGTTAACGACTCCAGGTATTAAACGAGCCTGCCAACCGCAAAAGCACGCTAATGCGGTTTCCCACGGAATATTTCCACCACATGCTAATTTGCATCTAATAGTGACCAGTAGGTGAAATAGACAAGGAAATGTTGACTGAAGTGTGTGCTAATGCATATGGCGGGACATGGTAACATAACTGACAGTATTGTCCAGCATATGCCATATATTAGCCAACGTCAGTGGAGTAATGGCTAACGCTGTGCGATATAGCCATCCTTATGAAAGGGCAATGCCAATACTGTTGATATGTAAGGTATGCCAGTGTATATTTGACATTGGCGGGCCATTGTAACAGAGCTCACATTATTGTCCAGCATATGTCGAATATTGGCCAACATCAGTGGACTGATGGCTAATGCTGTCCGTTATAGCCATCCTTATCTCATGGCAGCGCCAACACCGGTGATACGCCGGATATCCAGGCCCATCATTGCCATCCTCGTATAATGGTACCACCGATATTGTCACGGCATCGGATATGACGGGCCAATGTTGTTATCAATATAAATAGGTACGAACAATATTGGTTACCAATGGAATCCTCAGGGCCAGCGTTGGACGTGTTATAGAATGGCACAACCAATACCAGCCATAAGATGGTAGCGCTGGGCCTACATAGGGCTGATCTCTGCCAACTCACTGACAATATTGGCCCGGGCTCTTGTGCAGCCTGGGTATGTGTGAAAAGATTCCGTTATTAGCGGAACTTCCACTTATATAACCGGAACTTTTTAACACGTATTTGGATTCAGATACGAGTGCAGGCTACCTTATCATTCTGCTTCCACCTTGCATACCTAACTTGTGTCCTTTGTTTATTTACTGTCAGTGCCTCTAAAAGTTTTCTGCATCTTTGCCTAAATATTTCCCGACCAATGCTGAATACCTGAATTGCTTAAACAATATCGATTCCCATTAAAACGTGAGAAGCATCGCGTATATATTTTCTTTGCCTAAATATTCCCCGATAAATGCTGAATCACTTAATTGCTTAAACAATAGTGATTCCCATTAAAACGTGAGAAGCATCACGTATATATGTTAAGATTGTTTTTTTTTCTCTCATTTGTTGAGGACAAGACCTTGCAATGCTGACATGTCTCATATTTTCACTTTCACAGCATGCTATAAATATCACCACAATATGACAAAATAATACTTATAGCTCAATAGTAAATTCCGTTAAATACTTTTATTTAGCAAGAAAAATTTTGAATGCAATAACCTTACTAAGAGGGGTGACATGAAAATGTATGTATATGATTTGATGACAACTAAAAATAGTTAACTTACATTGGTCTGTGTGTATATATGGTAAAATGTGTGTATCTAACGACCCTCCTAAGTTCCTGAAGAAAGAGCGTAGTATGTATAAATGAACTGTCAAATAATTTTTTTCCAAAAGGCACAAAGGAGCGGAAAAAAGCAGAGGGAAGTGCCTTGAACGTGTGGCTTGACAGGTCATTGGCTGCTATAGGCGTAGACTTCAGCAAATTGTTGCTTCAAAATATTTTTATAAAGCGAAAAAATAAGAATACATGGTGTTCATCAATCAATACAATCGCGGAAATAATCGAGGCAATAAAGCAATGTTTTTGAGCATCTTCAGAACACAATGCATTTATAGATCAAGTTCCCTTACCAAAGGTGCCAATGGAGAATTATACCTATGAATTATAAAGAAGGAAGTAAGAGTAGGAAATATTTGTGTACACATTTAGGGGGACATATTGAATCTGTGGATGGGTTTTTTAATGAACATTCAGTTATAGTAGAAGATATGTCAGAGTGTTTATTTTGCATAGGTTGAGCTGCATGTTGGAGGAACTTTCTAACGTACCGTGTTTGGATAGTTTAGATTGCATAATTGAGATGAAATTCTGCAATTCCTATGAAAGCTAAACTCTGTCGTTCTTAACCTGTACGAAACTTCCGACAAACCTTTCTAACCATATACATTGTTTACTAGAAGAAAGTATTTTATACAAAAATGGGCAAAATCAGTGCGGTGTACTGATTTTTTCCAAGGAATTGTAATTTGTTAATCCAGCTTTTTAATATTCAATGTGCGTATTTCAGCTGATCATCCCAGACCTAAATGGGAGTAGTTTACGAGAGACAAAGAGAGCATTATAAATATTATTTTAGGTCTTTCCAATAGATCTTAGCGACAGCAACTTATATTCAGGGTATTCAGCTACATCGACCTATCAGACTGGTTTTTGATCTTTTCATTGTAAAACTGAACAAAAATATACCCTAGTATTTTAACGCTGTTGTAATCTAAATTTTATTTTCCTGTGTAACAAAATTTGCTTGCATTTTGTTTGTTCTGAACAAGACTGGTACTGTTTCGCTGCCATAAATGTTTTATTTATTGCAAGACATGCACGAGTCTTATTTACATAAACATTTTTTCGTGAATAATTCCTGAACTTGACATACTTATTATACTAGAGACACAGCGGTTGTTGTCGGCGTATATGAAGAACTTACAGGATCTGAGGGAATCTACCTTCATTAAGTATAAATTGTAAAAGACAGCACCCAAAATGCTTCTCAGGAGAGCTCCTGAGGTTATTTATTTTCCGCGCAAAGTGAACTAATTGACGTGAAAATCATCATCATCAGTTGTGCTATACTCATTGCAGGGTGAAGACGTCTCCTCGTTTCTCCAATTATCCCGGTCCTGTGCTAGCGGCATTCACTCGACTCATGTGGAATTCTGAACGTTATCTGTCCACCTAACTTTCTTCCACCCCTAGCTGCTACGCTTTCCTCTCCGTGGAATTCAATTTCTTACCCTAGGCGTCCGTCGGTTCCCTTGTCTTCGCAATGCATGCCCTGTCGATGTCGTCATCGTTTTCTTGTTTCCCACTAGAAAATCATCTGGAGTTATTTCTCTAAGTCGCTCTTCCCGATTGCTATCTCTTAACGTTAAATAACCATTCTGCGTACAATAGCCGGTTGCGGTGTCCTTAAGTCGAATCTTTTTATTTAGCCTTTACGTTTCAGCCCCATATGTGAGTACAGGCAAGGTCTAACTGGTATTACTGTACTCTTGAGCAATACAGCGATACGGTCAGTTGCTAGTCGTAATCGGCGAGTACATGCAAAATGCGCTGCATTTCAATTGTGTTCTCTTAGTTATTTCCATTTCTTCATCTGGGATCTAAACTACCCCTTCTAAGTAGATATATCCGTTTACGTCTTCCAGTGGTTCGGTACCTATTTCAAACTGCTGTTCTTTCCAGGTGTTGATCATAGCCTTTGTTTTCTGTATACTGATTATCTGGCCTAACGTTTTGCTTCTTGTGCATACGTGTGATCAATCATTCTTTATAAGAGCGAGTTGGCATGCTAGTTGGTTTTGCATGGTAATGGAGCAGTGCAAGAGATGGGACACAGTAACACGAGGAGGCATGAACACAAGGCGCTTTGTGTTTGTGCTTCCTCGCGACTGTGTCAGGTCCCTTGCACTGTTCCATCACAAAGCATTCTTTTAAATTCATCTCCAGCGTTACTAAGAAGGCAATGGCATCTGAGAATCGCATATTACTGAATTATTCTCCATCCACCGCTGTCCCAATCCAAGTGTCTGATTACTTGCTCTAGAAATCTGCTAATAGAACAGGGAAGATTCTGTCTCCTTGCCTAACCCCTTTCTTTATGTGAATTTCGTGTCGTTTTTTTACGCAGAACTATGTTTGCTGTACAGCCAGACATCATCCAGTACTTTTAAAGTTGCCACGTCTACACCCAGATTTCGCAATGCGTGCTTGACTGCCGATGTTTCTAATGAATCAAATGATTTTTTGTAATAAATAAATGCAATGTATAAGGCCTGGTTTTATTCCGAGCATTTTCCTATGAGCTGGCTGATGGTAAGGACATGGTAGATAGGATTGATTTGGGTATGATCGACTTGAACGTACTGAAAACTATTTGATATGTGGGTCTTGAACAATGCGAAAACAAGCCCACGCAAACCATAATGATTCTGTTTTTACAGAAAAACTGTTCATATATATCATCAAATACCCAAGTCAAAGAAAGGGCCTATAACAACGTGGGTGTCTTCCAACTGATTTAAACTATGTTGCTTTTGGTCCAAAAACGCTAGCTCTGCCGATCGGCGCTCTTTAAATCCCTTTTTTTGAAATATTGATTATATGTTTTGAGACATAAGTGTGATATTCGATTTCGGATAATGATCTCGGGATTTTAAGAAGCAAGGATTGACACAGGCCGCACAGGTTCGGTACCCGGTGCCGCCGGCTACACACAGGTTTCCAATGGGTACAAGATTTCCCCCGACCTCGTGCTCGGCTCTTCTGGATTGAAATGATTGGTAAAAGGGGCCATGGTACAAAAATGCTGGTTCAATAAAGGCTACATAATGGGTTTTTTGCCGCGCGAGGCGAACTTATTTCTGTCCGATGGAAGCACGAATCACTGTCCCATAGACGTAACTATTTGAGATATATAACCCTTTCCCAAATATTTTACACAAAAAAGCAGAACACTAGGCCGGAGGAAAGCTTGTGCCCATTGAAAACGGGTGGGTACCCTTCCGACTAGGGATAGAACCTCGTACATCCCGAATGCGAGCCGGAAGATCTACCACAAGACCACCGCTTCCGAAAGGTAATCTGCACTTATGGCTTTTATATGTAAAGTTACCAATAACCGACCGCATTTTTGTAGAAAATATTTGCAGAATTACAAAAATATGAAAAAGCCCGCTGGAGTGGGGCTGACTATTTTTCTAACGTAATTTATATGTTTACTGATAAGCTGTCAGCATCAACACAATAAAATTATTGAAACTCAAAAAAGCCAATGCTATATTCATCTCGAAAAACACTGTACAACTATTTTGACGCACTGTATGTTTCTTAAATGTGTCATGTCTTGTATCAAATCTTCGCAAATGAAGCAATAATTGAAAAAAATGTATTATTTGTATTATTCATTTAAAGCTAGTTTTAAATTATTTAAGTGCGTTTCATTTTCCCGGTCCTGCTAAATTGTTCCATAGATATTGTGTGCGCTTTGCGCAAGAATCGCTCATGTTCTCATAGGGCATGTCTCTTGCTTTCTTTAATATCTGAGGTAATGCATGGCGGAATCTTTTCAAATGAAATATTTGCTCAGATGTTTCTTTCTTGTCATTCTCCTTCAGTAATTCCTTGTCACCTAAGATTTTCCAAATAACTTGGTGTCTGCCCGCTTTTGGAAGACAAACTTATTTTGGTACACAGAAATAAACTGATAAAACATTATAAGGTGCACTGGCATCTGTTGCCTGGATGACTTCGTTCGAGCAGATGCACACGCACTCTTGGTAAAAAATTAATTAATTGGTGTAATTGAGTGATAAACGATATACACTTTGGTGCGGAGGTTTGCTTGCGTTTTCGGTTTTTGTACTGTACAATACAAAAATGATACTAATGGGTTATTTGAGAAAACAACCCTTAGAAGGATAGGAACATAATTGCTAATTACTAAGTCCTGAATTGTTTAGGATGATATCGCTACCCACCTGAAAGAATCAATGTGATTTGTGCACCCATTCGATATCAAAACATTTTGAAAATCTGTTTCCTTCTAAAATTGCTGCTCATATCAGCGATAAATCACTGAAAACCATACTGAAATATCGTGTATCAATTTCATACCGGATTCGGTACACCGGTTTGTTGTACATGGCGAAACCGGCATGAAAACGCGCGGAGCTCTGATTTCGGCAATAGTTTCTGCGGAGAAACCTGACGCCAGGGTGGAAAAATTACGCAGAGTTATAAAATAACAAAACTAGGTGTGAAAAATGACAACAAAATAAAAAACAAAAAGTCATCTTGAATAGGGTGGGATTCGAACTTCGGTCTTGAATCTGCACAGATAGGCACTTTAGCCACTAATGTTTTCTTTTTACCGTCTTTGGCATGGGGCCGGTACAAAACGTGCTTGATAGGAGTGTTTGTGCGCCCAACAATCAAGCACTCCAACCCATTATGGCTGGTCAGGAAGTACTCGATGCGCTTTTATGAACCGTATAACACTTTAAATAAAGTCCTCACATACAGATCGCACTTCGGTATCGGTGTTGTTGTAGTGCATCCTCATTTTCCAGCGAGCGTGGTGGCCCAGGACCCATAATAGGATCAAATTAAATGTCATCTATTTTCACACGTAAGACCCCAATGACATCGCGATTTAAAAATTTATTTCTTTAATATCATTTGAAGGATATAGCAGAACGGAATCGCCTCCCGAAAATCCACACGCGCCTGCTCTAGGAGGAAGAGGAAGAAATGACCTCATATAACACACTATTAAGCACCAAGAATGTCACAGGTTTTTGAGCTAGTCAGATGCTAACCAAGCCAGCCTCGTTGGGGGAAGAGGGTGTGGAAAGTAAGATCACTGGATTGCAACAGGGCAGGACGTCATGCAGCGTTCTAAGCTTCCATAGTGCTCGGAACAATTCGGGCATGCAGGGGAATGTCTGATTCGGTAAACGTCTAATAATGCGTATTTGCGTGGTAGTAAGGAATTTATCAGGAAAGGAAAGGGAAGTGTACAAAGAGTTTCCCTAATGTTGTCAAAGTGAATATTGATTTCTTTTTTGGAGTGAAGAGTAGTGTCCCACCTGGGTGGATAAGGCCAGGTAATCCAGGCGCCAGATGCTGAAGTTCGCGGGAGAAGCGGTGCACGACCTCATTGCTTGGGATTACAGTTTGACCAGGAATCCACCTCAGTGTGAGAGTGTTGGGACGTAGTTTGGTGAGAGGTCTGTATAGATCCTCCTGCAGGTCTTCAGGGATGCGACCAGTGGGAATGGTGCATATAGCTTGTATTGAATCAGTGAATGTGGTATATCCTAAATGGTTAGGGTTGGTTTTGCGAGGTATTGTATACTGGAGACTATTGACAGGGTCTCGAAAGTCGCTGTAGGAGGAGGATCTATATAAGGACCGAGTGACAGTCGTTCTGACGTCGGGTCGTGATGCATCTGTGTAGACGATCGTGGAACTAGTAGGATGAACATGATTAGAAACGCGAGCGTCTTCCTGGGTTTGTGCCGGGTGCAAAATGTTTTTTTGATCGGGGTTACCCTGGGGTTATCTGGAGCTGGGAAGCAGGGGTTATGGTAAGGAGGTCAAGAGGTTTGAGTGCAACTTGGTGAAGTATCCAGTTTTCTTCTTTGGTGCCAGAAAGTCGTGCCATTTGCCAATCTGGATGTTGCTGTAGGAGGTCTCCCAGGAGCAAGAGCAGCCCTGTAAGTATAGGCGCTCCGTGGACGTATGTACAAGACCATTAAGGGCAGCATTTTACACTAACTGAGCGCAACCTCAATCTGATGTATTTGACGGCAGCTTAGAGTAAGGTACAGAAGTGTATATAGCATTTTTCTGAGTGCTAATGCTTGGACAAGCTTTCTGACTTGAACCTCGCGTAGCCTGGCGTGCTTATCGACAATAAGTTGATTGCACATTTTAACGGTTGTAGAAACATTGGCCTGGTTAATTGACTCATGGAAGTTCAAGGGTCCGGAAAGGCGATACGCGGGAGATTAAGTGACCTGCCAATGTGAGATTCTTTTGATGCTTATGCTGATGCTGATAGCGAGTTTTGGATATCAGCCAAAATTTTGATTTTCAGGTGCAGCAAATAGCCCTACTTTGTCAAGATAACTAGCGACTGCATTGATACCTTGCTGTATGGTTTCCAGTACCGCTCAAGGAGGTCCAGACGGGCACCAAAAAGATCGTCTGCATACAATGTATGTTTTAAATTTGGGATAGATGCTAGAATACGAAATAGGGGAGCCATTTTAAGCATAAAAGGGCTGTCATATATTGCACTTACACTTTGTTTTTTTTAGCAAAATACAGCAATGTCATCTGTATAAGCTAAGACAGACATGTGGAGGCTTAAACGTGCCACCAGGGATGTGTTCCTATTTGAGATGCCTCACAGACGACCTTATGTACAGTCTTTTAGCGAGGCCTCTATTTACAATGATCCTCGCTGTGCAGTTAGAATATGTCCTAACGCGATCCGCTATTAAGCAACCGACATTGAAATGGTGTACAATGCCAAAGAAAACTTCGGGTTTTACGCGATCAAAATTTTTCGCAAGATCTAGTGTATCATCGCCACGTTTTTCTCCCAGCACGTCACAGCATCGTAATATATTCTTCGCTACATGTAAGTTAGTAGCGATGAAACGGCCCTTGAACCGCAATTTGGATGTGTCCCCACTAGTATGGTAATGAAACTGTGCATTCTTCTGGCCAGAACCTTCATAAATAGTTTGTAGTCTACATTTTTTAGACTTACGGGACGATAAAAGCTTACCAATAGACGTGTTTCAGGTTCCTCAGATTTTAGTACCAGTACTATGCGCGACGTTGCAAACGAAAATGAAACTCGTTTTTGTTCCTAGGCTTCGACCACTACCTTAAAAAGAATCGGGACTGAAATAGTCTTGAATATTTTGTAAAAGGTTGCTCCTAGACCATCGGGGCCAAGTGCTTTACCTTGATTCAGCATCTATTTATTGCTTGCTCTATGCGTAGCTCAGATATCAGTTGTTTCAGAGTAATTTCAGCTGCTTTGATCTTTAGCAATACGGTAGGAAATCAGCATAAAGCCATGGTGTGCTTTTTTCGCGCGTCCCAGCAGCTCTTTGTAGTAAATGGTGATGCCTCAGTTAACCGCCGTGCCACTTCTGTACGACCGTTTTTTCAGCAATGTATTTATAACACAATTTTAGCATAGACAAAACAGCTATCTACATCCTTTACAAAGCAAGTAGTCCGCAGTCCAACAGTTGTAATTTAAATATACAAAGTCACACAACTAAAACCCGTCTTAACTACACTAAAACGACGGCAAATAAAAACACGTATAATGGCAGCAAGTCCGGTTTATAGTCACTATCTTCATAAGTGTGCACCACCTGGCTTAAATGAGTACTGGGGGAAACGCGAGGTTCTGCTTTCTGGTCCAACATGCGCGTTTTCTACATGCTGTTCAGTCCAAGGAAGAAAATCATGTCAGAGGGTTCCTGGTCATGTTTGGTGGCAATTATTTAACGCACACTTCCAGAATTCAAGTCTTTCTTCACCGTTCTTTGAAAAACATCTGAAAATAACCTACTACTACTATTACTTTTAGAGTTGTACCTTACAGTTGCAATGATTATAGTCTTCTATATGTATCGAACTTTGGTCTTTCGCACTTTGTATGTTTTTCTCGCGTACTGAAGTTGTAGTCCAAATTAATCTATTGCCCTTTAAGCACCCTGAATCTTTCTTGCCTATCGCGAGGGGATCAGTAATCTCCCGCAGTTTTTTAATGAGTTGATTTCTTGCAAGCAGACCTCGGAATATTTTAATTTACTAGTTCTACTGCTTTGCCATCGCCTTCGAAGGCATGTAGATTTTGCTGCCTAAAGAGTTATGAAGTATTCGTTGAAACTGTTCCTATTCTCGCACTAGTGGACACTGGTGCTGCCGTGTCCGTCATTAGTGTTTTTCGCTGCGAAATTCGGAAGGTCACAACGCCGCGTTATGACTTTTCGCTTCGTAAAGCCGCTCCCATTGCATCAACTACTCGGTCGCGTCCACGGTATGAATTTATATACAAGTCCTTGCGTATATCATTGACTTCGTGGTGCTGTGTAACTGCTCCCAGGACGATCATCCTCGGCTAGCTACCTCATCCGCTTAGCTCAAAGGACATTAGCTTCTTGTGGCCCTGTTTAAGTTGTGCTTTTGCCCCTGTGTAATCTCTCCTTGAGCCACACGCCTGTGTGCCCTATTAAACTCCTCGTAGCTGATAACATCGACACTTGACAGCAGGTCTGAGTGACGAGGTACTCATTCAGCGCCTACTGTGCATAATTTATAATAACCTTCTAACAAGTTCTAAAAACTAATGCAGCCCTTATCGGGCTCACCTTTGATTCCCGCTCCACGCTCCCTTCCTTATCTTCATATTTAAAGAAATGTACACGTGTCCTAATTCCCGGTGAACGCGGCTTCTTCCAAATAACATAAGTGGTTTTTGGGAGACATCACTTAGACAGATCTTGGTTAATGCATCGCTAATTCTGTTGGTCACAAGTCGATGGGCTCTTAACCACTCATTTTGCCCGCAAACTGTCCAACGTGTTCTAAACGGGCTGTTGAAGTGGGATTTCATCACATAATGTGGCTTTAACAGAGACAAGAGTATGAAGGGGACAAATTCTAGAGGGTATGAAATGGTGCCAATATAGGAAGATTTCCCTTAGTGAGTGGCCGAAAACAAGAAGAGCAGAAACCTTCTCTACTAGCAGCCAGAAGATAAAGTACACAATCTCATATAGTATGTATACCTTATGTCATGTTTTGAGAAATAAATTATATCGTTTTTTATCGATACTGTTTCTGTATTTGTACTACTTTATGATTAGTGTAGACTCATTAAGCGAATTAAAGTGAATCCGCATCTTCATTTCTTGAAAAAACGCCTACAGAAACACTCAGTTTCTTCCAAATAAAGACAGGTTATTTTTGATGCAGGAGGCACGTGAACATTTATCTTGGAATAAAATAAAAGCAGAAATATTTGGTGAAAAAACGTTTTCTGCCGCATTTATATTTGCCAACGCACAGATTTATCGTCGCTGAGATTCCTTTATTTTTCACCTATACGCTGGCTGCTTTGTATAGCTGTACTCGCAGTAGAAAACAATACATGTCAAACACCGTCTTTAGATAAGAAGGTCGCTCCTATTTTTAGATAATATCATCTTCCTCACCCACATCACTGGATATGTTGAAATTAAGTTATATGAATGATGGGGAAAGCACAAGACACAGAGTTTACTCTTATCATCGTTGTAGAGATCAGGTAGGTAAGGATTAATGGCCTTCTCAACCATGCTTCTTTGTTAAAAACATGTTCACCAGTAACTTATCCGTACAAACTTGATTTTAGGCACGTGGTTTCTTGCAAATGAAGCTTTTATTTACCACTCTGGTTTACATATACATTTTCAATGAGTCTCGAAAAGATTTTCTTTAAATGGACCGCCAAGTTAACACAATAGAAACAACAAAATAGGCGAGTATGGTCACCTTATGCCGCATACGGTAGAGGCATTTTTAAATGTATGAAGGTATATCGTGGCTTTGTGCACCGCTAACACTCGCGATATGTCATCACATAAGGGTCAACGTCGGCAGGTAAAAGCGGCCAGTAATACTTCTATATTTTGTGCAACATATTCGCAAGCCTGAGATGCAACGCAATTTGCTTATTTTAGAACACCTGCTAAAATTCTTTTCTCGGGTTTTTGAGCACAACAAGAAGTGGCGTGGCCTTGTTGGGTCAGCATTGCATTGTTTAACGCAAGTGACAACAAATGACGCCTGAGTACAGCTGGAGCAGAAACCGCCTTGAATTTCAGGCAATCGGCTGTCTTTCAAAACAAGGTCCGAGAGCCGCTGCTTTGCAATATTGCTGACGTCTTATTTCGGGGCACTGAAAACGGGGGCTAGTGACAAGCAGTCTGCATCCAAGTGCTATATGTAATAGTTTTTGACCAAAGTGATGGAATTCTAAAGACGAAAGCTCCATCTGTCATGGCCACCGGAGGGTTTCTTTCAAATTGGCAAGCCAGCAGAGCGCATGCTGATTGCGAACTTGTAGGAACAGGCGCGGTTTCGACGTGGCCCAGATAATATCGAGACACTTGTTCCCAGTCCTCGAATCATTGTTGTCGGCTTTTGAGAGGGTCCTCTTAGCATAAGCGATGCCTTCGATTTCCTCTTAGGCACTCCTCTGAATAAGGACAGCGGCTAGGATCAAGCTGCGTTTTCATCAATATGCCCGAGGATAGGAGAAGGCTGTACGTGGCGCTTAAGTTCCTGGAAGGCGTTCAATTGTGGCAATTCCCGTTCACATAGAGCGTCGGTCTTGTGTGTCTTGAAATCCCGGTATTTTAATTAAAGCGAATATGAAAATATTCATTCATTCGGTTGGCAACTTCAAATCACGCTGAAGGCCTCCCCTGAAATGTGTTTTAACGCGACCAGGAGGTAAGGTGCGACATTTTTCTTTTGCGATATGTTCGAGGAGCGCCAAGTACCGCACCGACTAAATGGTGGCCTCAAACAAAAATGTGATGAAAAAAGCGGCAATCACTGCAAAGCGATGCCTGTTAGAACCGCGATGTCCTTTCTGATAAAAATTAATGAAGTGCTCAAGTCGACACTCATTTTTATTAATGTAAAAGCATTACTAGGCTATGTCGGCAAGGTCGTGTGTGCAAAACGTGTGTACAGTCTTGTGTCGTTCGCGTAAGAGTTATGATCAGACGAATGGTTGTAATAGAGAGGATAGTGTAAGGATGCTAAACAAAAAATTGTCAATAGGATGATTAGATAATTAATTGTCGCTGAAAATGTAAAAGTAAAATCAATCACGCGTAAAAGTAGTCATACAACTAATGTCGACTTCTAAGGATGTGACGCCATGCCAAACGGAAGTGCATTTCTTTGTGACTTCATGAGCCAAATAATTGTGTGATGGTGATCACAAGTGTGTAATGAGTGTAAATTATTCAAACAGATATATAATTAGGGCATAAAAGAGCAAAAAGACCGAACAAATGCGCGAAATTACTACGCATTGTAGTGACGTCACAACAATGCTTTTGCCACGGGACCACTACCGTTGACATCATGAAGCAGCCTAGCAAGCCTACAGGCAAAGAGAGGCAAAGGAAGATAATGCGGCATGAAGAGATGCAAGTGAAGCAAAAAGTATTTCATACCGGGGTGGGTGAAAGAAATACGCTTCATCTGGGTCCCCGGACACAGCGGTATTTTCCAGAACGAAGCGGCAGATTTCCTGGCTAAATGAGCTATTGATGCATCTGTTTCATGTATCATCCCTAATATCACCATTTTTGGAATGTCCCGTTTCCAGCGATATCAATACCTAGCCGCTACATGCAATGATTTTTTGCTATCTACAGCCGAATACCAGCATCTCATATACACATGGAAAGTTCGAGCATGTAAATCACGGCAGTGTGAGGTAACGATGACTCTCCTGAGATGCAGGATTCCTTGCCTAAATATTTATTTATGTAGATGCGGGATCAGCCCCACAAACCTTTGTGAGGCTTGCGGTGAAATTGAAAATATTGATCACTTCCTTCTCGCTTGCCGAAGGTATTCACATCAGAGGAGGGTGCATTTAGAAACTCCAATTGCACGCTTGGGATTTACGTTGTTGGTCCCGCTTCTACTCTCCTTCGGTGCGAGTGCGAAAGGATTTGCGTTGCCTCAAATTTGTCAGTACCTACATAACTACATCACAGCTACGGACAGATTCCCTTGCTAATTGCATTCCAAATTTACAACACTAAATTTTTGCTTCATATTTTTCATTCAATAACTTTTGTGATCTTAAATTCTATGTTTTTGTTTAGTTGTCAATAACTTTAATACACTAATTCAGTTTGTGTAGGACATTTGGCAGTCCACACTGAACCCTGGCCAATCCCCCTTCGTGGGTATGTGCCAATTATCAAGGAAGAAGAGGAAGAAGAAGCAAAAATGGGTAACGTGTGCAGAGTAGGCGTAAATGCTTTCGCAATCCTCCAAAGCGGATTCAGCATTGCTTTCGTAATTTTTGTAGCAAGCATACGAAACTCTCACAAAGACTGACTTCGCTATTGAATGAAGACAATGTTTTTATGTGTGAATGTTAAAAGCTGGATTGTGTACCCAAATATTTTATGTTAGGCTACTTGATGTTTTGACTAGCACGGGGACTCATGCTAAATGATCGTCACATATTTCCTTGCATTGGAGCTTCAGATTGGCACACAGCAGCTGCGTTGCGCGATGCCGCATGCTTTTAGGGCACTGTTGTCCCAGGTACGGATCACACATGCGCTTAGAACAGGCACAAAGAGGCGACCAGGCAGTGCAATCGCAATGTAAACGCTCCAGTGCTCCCGATGCACTCATTCCGCGGCCAATGAAATTTTGTCCTGACGGCCCTTCGTCACGATGTAGTGGCGTCAACTGAAGGCCTTCCAGCGTGCCCTTTCCCAGCAGTTGAGTTCCAGGCAACGGGATGCATTTAATGCGTCTCCATTGAGCAGCTTTGCGAGAGCATACCGTGCCATGAAAAAAAAATTCACATGCACTGCTTGTCTTACTTCAGTTTCTGACTGCAGCGCAGGTCTTCACCGGGAATTGCAAAGTGATAATGACAGATTCATTTGTTTTACATGTGAGGAAGAACTTGGTAATGATTTTGTTATCCTCCGCTGTGGACACTGCCAAAACTCTTATCAGAACATAGCCATGTCTTGTTTTGAACAAGCCATTAAGAAGTCTTACAGCCACAGGGTGCAATCCAGTTTTTGTGCGCTGGCACTCAGAATAGAGAACGCTGGCTCCCCGACCCCGCTTTATGTCTCAGTGGCAGGAAAGGTATTAAAAAGATTAGCCAAAAGCGACTGTGGTACTCCCGTACATTCATGCCCTATCGCACAGACTGAAGAAAGTTGCTGAAAGGCATTCTGTGCGGGTCGTTTTCTATGCCCGAAGAAAATTAAAAGGAATGTGCGCTCAAGCAAATAAGGAGCGCAAGCACGAAGCAGAGGCGTCTTGTGGCGTTAGGTAGAAAACTAGGTTTGTCGAGTACTGCGAGGGTGTTGCTTACAAGATCCCGCTCTTATGCGGGCGTGCATTTGTGGGGCAAACGGGAAGATGCCTTAACGAAAGGCACAGAAAGCACAGGTACAACTGTAACCAGATTAGTGTTTCTGGAAATCTGGCGCCACACTGCGCTAGATGCAATGATTGCGCACCACTTTTCCATGAGACGGCGGTGCTTCTGAAATCTAAAGACAAGCTAACAAGGGAACTGTGGGAGGCCTACGGTATCGAATCCGGGAATGGGACATGTGTAAGCGACCCTTCGGCCACCCTATCGAAAGAAGAAAGGTAATTCCTGGGAAAATAAAAAAGGAGACAAATGTTTTTTGTGACAGGGATATCATGTTCACCCTTGATATAATAGGTACTTTGCTGACTTGTGGATGTTTGTGATGTTTTTATGTGTAATGGTATATATGTGTGTTCACATCAATAAAATTTCAGCTGATAGTTCGCGCTCTTGTGTTTCGTGTCGTTCTTTACGTCGGTTTTTCTTAAGCGCAACGATGTTTGAAAAGGGATAATATAAAAAACCCTATAAAAACTCTCTCAAGGATCCGCTTTTCACTCTTGAAAAAATTGAGACTGTAAATAATTAAATAGATATAACGTCTTCCACTGGCCCTGATCTTATATCTCCTCGTCTTGCGTTGCTCTATTTCATGCTCATCCCTCCTTCGTTTCTTTATTTTCAATTTTCTGTTTTTTGGTACGACCCTCAGGTATGGAAAATTGGCAGGGTTATATTAATTCCCAAGCTAAACAGACCTCCAGTCCTTCCGCGTTCATACCGGCCGATACGTATTAATTCTTCATTTGGTAAAGTACTCGAGCGTTTGCTGTATGATCACCTGTATATTTCTGTATAAACAAATAACTTACTGCACATGAATCAGTATGGCTTTACTCACGGCCGTAATTTCTATCCAAGCACTTTATTAATTGCTGGAATTATTTCAGGATTACAAAGAACAGGAACATCCTGTGGCTTTTTTTTTCTCTGGACTTCAAAGGCACATTTGGTAGTGTTTGGCATCCTAAATTTTACTTTTTCTAAGACAGCACCGGTGTCCAAAAATATATATTCCCTGTTAGCTTCCTTTTTATACGATAGGCATAAAACATAAAGCATAAATCTTGTTCTATTCCGGTTCTTTCTTCTCTTGGTAGTCCACAAGGTTTGGTCTTGCCTCATTACTGTGTAACATTGTTCTTTACGACCTTCTAAATATATCTGTCCCTTCACCAATCCATATTCAGGCATATGTAACAACACAATTATTATTGTACCTGGAAAGAAAAGTCGCGAGTTATCTACTAGGGGATCTACCTTCCTAACTTTAGTTCAGTATTGGTGCATTGAAAATTGTGTTCAGTTAACTGCACAAAAATGTCCTTATGTTTTATTTCATGACGAAGTGTTAGCATTACATAAGCCCACCATCCGTCTTGGATCTCACAGTCTTCAGTGCGAACCGAATATTACACGTTTAAGGGTTGTTTTTCATTCATACCTTTCCTTCATTCCCCTCGTCAATCGTTGCCAACTTAAATATTGGCCTCTCCCACTAGGCTCCTTAATTGGTTTCATTTACACTTTCGCGTCACACTTTCGCATTTGCGAAAGGTTTATAAATTCATTCTTCCCTCGATGACATATGCTGCCCCAGTATGGAGGTGCACTGTCCTCTTTCTGAACTAAGAGATCGCGTCCTGTCACTGCAAAGACTGCCACTCTTCGCTCTTAGTGGCGCCTACGCAACCACACGTACAGCTGCTCTTCATATTCTTGCAAATGAACGTCCACTACCTATTCATCTAGACCAGTTGGGTTCTCAGTTCAAGCTTTTTACACTCCGGCAACCTATAGTATACGGTAACATTATATACAACCCTTCTGAAACACAGCCCGTGTTTAA
This sequence comes from Amblyomma maculatum, assembly GCA_023969395.1. Lineage (NCBI taxonomy): Eukaryota > Metazoa > Arthropoda > Arachnida > Ixodida > Ixodidae > Amblyomma > Amblyomma maculatum. Next base: position 17,324 of record JAJIZL010057570.1, read on the forward strand.
TCCCCTTACTGATCATCCCTCACAGTTGTGTAAATTTCATTTTATTAAACTCACCTATCAGGAAGCCATGTGCTGTTTTTCTCAACGCGTACTACATATCTATACTTATGGGTCATTCACGCATCATTCCACGGGCGCTGCTTTCGTTATGCTTAACTGAACCCAAAATATTTCATTTGTTTGTCGTCTTTCCTTGCAGCCGCCTTCCAGTGCAGATAAAGTGGAACTGGTAGCCTTTCATTCTGCTGTTGGTTATGCACTCAGTAACCTTCCCTCTACTCCTATTCATTTCTATACAGATTCTCTGTCCTTGCTCTCTGCCATTTCTTCAATAAATTTATTTAGCCCCACAATTATTACCATTAAAAGAACCTGCAGCGCTTATCGTCTCTTACTCCATTCCTGTTATTTCATACCCGGGGTCACACTTTGGAATTTATCGTAATGAGTTAGCCGACCAAGCAGCTGGTAACGCAGGCCAGTATGGCCGCTTACACCTTTCTACTCTTTCACGATGTTGTGTCCGTTCATGCTTGTACTGTTCTTCCCTTATTTTGTGGATAACATTTTGGCGCGAAAATAATTGTGGAACAAAAATATTTAATTGGATACATGATACTCTTAAAAAACCAAGAATGTATCCGCCGCATAATCCGCTTGCAACTCTAATTACAGGGCATGGCAGAAGTCATTTTATTTTAAAAAAGTACGTCTATCCTCCTCTTCACTATGTTCCTGTGGTAAGATGCGTCCAGACGTCCGTCACTATTTCCAAGACTGTTCCCTTGTGCTCCTTTTGTTTCTCGTGTAAAGTATGTTTGCTCATCTGATATTACGTCTCTTTACCCGACTCTTCTTAGGAATCATGCCACTTGTGCAATTTTAATTCAAATTGTCCGTCATATTAGCAGCACTATACATGACTATTGTCGCTGACTTTATTTATTTCCTCCTATTCTTTCGTATTCTTTAAATTTTAAGCAGCCAGTTTAATTTCTCTATATATCTCCTTTGAAGTGTTACATATGTCCATTTTTTTTCTCTCTCTCTATTTCTGTCCTATTTTCTTCTGTATTTCTCACAATTTGTGCTTCAATTATATTAATAAAATTTTAGAGTTGATTTCTTTTTCCTTACTCTGAAATCATGTCCTGTGATTCCATTTATTCCAACTATCCTTTCATTCTTTTTTTTTTTCCTTCTGGCTACCTTATTACCAGGGTGCTTTTCTCTCCTGTTTCCTGTCGTGGCGCGCACGATGCTGCTGCCAACACTCCATTCTTGGCGTTACAATCACCAGGGGATGTCCTCTCGATCCTATACTTGCGTCTGGCTATGCTGGGGATTAGGCCTCCTCGGAGTGTTCTTCTGCAGACCTCCTACCACCCTCTGTGCAGGGGAGGGATCATGCTCTTTGGTTTAGCTTGTCTATTTTGGGCACGCCCACCTGCTTGTATGGCGGCGCCCTTCACTCTAGTCAGGAGATCTTTCATGCTTACCAGATCACGTCTCTATATGTTCATTTCAATTTTGTCGTGGCGTCCACATCGCTGCCGATTACTCTCCATCTTTGTTTTGACAAGCACCAGCGAATGACTTGATGATCCTGTGCTTGAGCATGATGGTGGTAAGGGGCGAGGGTCTCGTCGGAGTGTCCAGCAGATCCCCTACAACGCTCTGCACAGTGAAGGGCTCCGTGCTCCTTTGTGTGATTTAGGCATGTCTTTCAGCTTCTCAGGAGTTGCTTGTGACACCAGACGCTCTTGCCTACTGAGTCAGGTCCGCAAGGGAACCGTGCATAATTTTATAAAATAAGCCGATTTCTTTTTGTTTTGTTTTACGCCCCTGCACTATATTTTGTCTTTTTTTGCTGCTTTTGTCAGGCATTACCGGCATATTGGTGATGTAGTTATTTTTAAAGTATTTCCAGCGTTTCTCTTACCGAGCCTTGTCGGATCAATATAACTTGGTTTAGTGACGGACGTCTTTTGCTTCAGAATAGGTTGTCTACGCTTTCTTTTAAATTTGTATTGCATAGGCTATATCCTTCTTCTCCTTTTTCTCTCTCGTGTGTCTGGTGTATCAGCACTTTCTCTAATTTATTTTTGGCTAATTCGTTTGCTCCTGATTATAGTTTTTTTTCTCCCTCTGTTGATTTGGGGACCAACAATGACAATGTTATAGGCAACTGCCAAATTTCTGCTTTTTACACGATTTTTATTTCCATTTAATTTCCTTCTGTTATAGACCGTCCCGTTCAATATTTTTCTCCGGTCTCTCTTTTTTCTGTTTTGTGTTCTGTACGTCTGCCTACTCACCACATGTTTTGTCGTTTTCTTATATCCGGTGGTTTTCTGCTATTTGGTTTTCCGCTTGTTTCCTGTTTTCGCCTTATTTGCAGTCTGGATGCTGCTTTCTGGCGTTTTCGTTTCTTTTTCTGGCCAGCGTGGACCTACTTGCGACTGGGATCTAGTCTTTTTTTCCCTCTCTCTTTCTTATTGTTCTTACGATAATTATTATTTCCTTGTTATTAAATGTTTTATTTCGAGCTTTTGCCCCTTTTTATTTATTTTTAATTTGCTTTAAGCCCTGTAAAACATTTGCTGGTCTGGGCTCTCTCTCCTTTTTTTCAGTGGTTCGAGAGGAGAAATAAAATGGTAAAATGGCAATTTCGACGAAGTTCTGGTTGAACTGCCGGAAATAGGAACAGAGACCCAGGAAACTCCGCACATCAGTTGTGGTACGCGAAATTGGGATGTCAAGGATGGCACGGACCAGGGTCAGGCTTGACGCTTGTGGCGTCGACCAAGTGTCCAAGGACCTTTTTCTCGCTTTGACCGAAGCTGCATTTCTTCGAATTCAACTGGAGACCGACATTGCGGAAGAATGAAAGGATCGTAGAAAGACGAGCGAGGTGAGTTTCAAATGTCAGGGAGAATAAAATGTCGTTGAGATATCAAAATCATGTGGTCCATTTGAAGCCACGCACGATAGAGTCGTCATACGCTCGAAGGTAGGGGGAGCGTTGCAGAGGCAAAAAGGCATTCAATAGATGCAGGCCGTCAGGGATAACAAAGGCGTATCAGTCCGTATGATTCAGTGTGCCAGTCGGTAATCAGTCTGTATGATTCAGCGCTCAGAAAAAGATACACCGTAAGGGCGGCGGTGTATCGGGCTAGCAATGCCGGTGTTAATGCGTTGTTAACAACGGAAATTTGGCGAAGAGAAAAGTAGCCAAAATAATCCAAGAGGTGAGAGATGGTGCGCACGCGCGCGTGGTCTAGCGGCAGATCTGTAGCAATCATTGCAGAATTAAAGTCGGAAAAAAAAAGTAGCAGAGAGCGGGGCTGCGAAAGGAGCACAGCGGAAGGACCAAGCGTAGACGGCCCGTGGAGCAGTCGATAAGGGTAGCATGGGTGGTCAAAAAGTCTATGCCGAGAATAACATGGTTAGGACAGCTGTCTCTAATGGTGAACAGGCAAAAGTAGTACGGTCGGCCATATTAACACAAGCAGTGCGCCTTCCAACGACAGCAGCTGCACTGCCGTAGGCGACACGAACAGCGGAGGAAGCAGCGGGGGTCACTCTTTCTCAGACTTCAACCAGAGGACGAACATCAATATCAATACCCTGTAATGCCCAAACAGCTACTGAGTAGTAGTAAAATTTATTTTTCGTTCAATATCTGCTCAAAACACTTCTAAAGGATGACCCCAGTCATTTTTATTTCTTCTGTGCCTTTATTTCACTAGACGACAATATGTATCATATATGATACGTTGGGCATTAGTGCTATAGGCGACGCCCAGCTACTACTCAACAGTGACTGATGGTAGGCGGCGAAGCAGTTGCGATCCTTGTTGAAGCAAAGGTGCACTTTGAGCTTCTGCCAAGGACAGGACTTGCACCGAAGCCGGCTGCTGCTCCACATTGGCATAAGGCCAACACCGTCAAGACGCAGATCTTGCTCTGGTGGCTTCACAGCAGATTTGCGCTTTTTCGTGGCTGGGTGTGCTGAAAGTGATGGCCTGCCAGCTGGTCGTTTTCCAACTGCCGTGAGTGACTCTGCTTCGCTGGCTTGGAAGCGGCGAAGGTTGATGTGTTTATCATTCAACTGGAAGCAGTGTCGTCTGTACAAAAGCCAGGCATTAACCAATGCAATCATGTTGGTGTGGTAGAATAGGTACAAATGCCACCTACGGGATTTGAAGGGAAATTTGTACATTTCAGCCAGGTAGTTGAAAAGATCTACACCCCCCATGAAGGAGTTGTATGTTGCTATTGTGGCTGGCTGTTCTACTTGAACAAACTTTTTTTCTTTTTTGCTCCATCTACGTACTGTACGAACAGGTTCACTGGTGGCATAGTTAGAGACTAGTGTTACTGACCAGTTATCATACCATCTGACAACCAGAAGGTTTTTTACTGTGTCAACTGCATAATCAAAGGCACCACGCCCTTCTTTCTTCAAATCACTTTCTGTCTTCAGGTGACAATCTCGGAGTCTGTTATTTCTAAGCGTTCCAATAAATCACAGCCCACTTTTTGAGAGCTCTTCCGCAAGGTCCAAGGAACTGAAAAAGTTGTCTGCAGCTACTTTGCAGCCTTTGTGTTGGGGCAGAAATTCACACATCTTGATGAAAACGTCGCCACCCAATCCAAGCCTGTACTGCTTTTTTTTGTTGACCTTGATACACATCAAACTGATAGAGGAAACCAGAGGCGCCTGCACAGCCCCAAAGCTTGATGCCCCATGGGTGAGGTTTCGCTGGCATATATTGCTTGATGGGGCAATGTCCCGTGAATGATATCATAATCTCATCCACACTATTGAATTCTTCAGGATGAACTGAGCGCAGATTCCCCTGAAGTGCATTCTGCCACTTTCGTATCTTCCAGGCCTTGTCTTGCTTCGCGTCTTCGGAGACAGTGCAATTGTCCTCAAAATGAAGATGGTTTTGGTTGGTTGGTTGGTTTGTGGGGTTTAACGTCCCAAAGCGACTCAGGCTATGAGAGGCGCCAAAATGAAGAAACCTCATGAGCTTCTCAAATCGGTTCCGAGGCATTACGTCCGCAACAACAGGAAATCTTGTTCTGTTCTCCCAGTAACACCTGACGCTCGGCATCTGTACAAGTCCCATCATCAAGTACATACCAATGTATTTTTAAATTTCTTGCTCGGTGACATTGAGCGAACTTCCAGTTTCCTGAGTGCTGTACAAGTTCGTTTGTTCAACGACGCCATCATCGGGGAGCTTATAAATTCACGACAATAAGTCAGTGGCGCCTCCACTAGACTTGGCATTGTGCCCGACTCCACGAATGATGGAGGAGGAATGATGGCAAAACGTACAATTAATTACGCGGATGTAGCGGCAGCGCCATTGGTTGCCACAACACCTGATACGCATTGACGGAGCCGCAAACGCGTACACGATGTAGCAGCACGCCAGAAAACAACTGAACCAACTAATCCCAACGAAAACAAAAAACGAACAACTTCCCACGTCTCTGTCTCGCATGCACTATGCATAACAGACTACCCAAAGAGCTTTTCGTAACCATGACCGAACTAGAGGAGATGTGTGCCCGAGAGCGACCCGCCTCCTTTCGCCAGGGAACACGAAGTAATGCCCACTGTAGCATATATGATACACACAAAGCATGAGCATGTAAAACATGTATTATGCTGCATCCGAGAGCGCTAAGCACCTCTAAATGATCACGAAGTCTTCCTGCCAAGGACATAAACACAAATATGTCATTCCCACCTTTGCTTTTAGACGCACGGCCGTAAAACGTTCGCACTCCAATCGCCATACCGCTAGTGCCGGGCGCTGCCATCTTGCAAGACGATTTCGCGCCACCTGGCGTGCTGCATTTGCACTACGCAAAACGGGAAATTGTAGGCGAAAGATGGCGGGAACTTTTGAATCGATTTCTGAAGGTTCATTGCGGAAGTAAACCGTGTTTCTTTAATTAAAACCTTGTGTATCATATATGATACACTGGGCATTAGAGTTAAAGCGGTTACAGGTACGTTCTCCCCAGAAACCTCGTCAAGGTTGCGTCGATCAGCCATGGTCAGGAGAGGAGGTTCGGGCCGAGTAGTTAATACAGCGTCACCTTCGGGTGCTCCTCTCATTAGTTTTCCGGAAAGGTGCCAGAATAGTGGGGAGAGGACACGCGGCAAAGTTGCGGCACTCGTGATGGGTGGGTCCGAAGGGTAGGTGAGCGGCTAGACTGGGGCTGGAGTGCTGAACGTGACAGAGGGTCATCACCTGGTGATGGCAGGTGGGATCCGCATCCGTCGCATCGATCATAAAAGTATGGTTGACGAGGCGAAAGCCAGCGGCAGCGGTAATCGCGAGAAATGTGGCTGAGGCGTGAGCTATGAAAACAGATTGGCCGTCCGTCTGAGTTGCTCCATTCTGAAGGATTGCGGAACCGGTAGTGCATATAGAAGGGCTAAATGGGAGCAACAGAAACTATCGGTGTAGCGTGTGGGGAAGAGCGTTTCTCAGGGGGTCTGCCGGAGTTCAAGCCCGCGTTCTCGATGTGCTGGCGAACGACTGCCTTAATGAGGGAAATAGGGGTTTCGGTTGGCTCAGGAGTGAGGCCAATGGGAGTCATAGCCTCTAATTCCCTGCGAACTATCCGGGTAACATTTGCTAGGTACGACGGCTGGTGCAGAGCAGGTACGTCATTGCATGAAGACAGTAGCCGTGCTGGGAAGCCGGTCAAAACGAGCGGTGATTCGGAGGTGCTTGGCTTGGTCAAACTGCCGGCAAATGTAAATTACTGAGTCAAAGATGGTGCAATCTTTACACAGCAGGAAGTAATGGGTTATCCGCGATTGCCTTCAGGATATGGCCCACCTTGTTGGTCTCTGATATAGCGCTGTTCACTTTACGGTACAGTGTTAGGACATCCTGAAACGAAAGACGGGCTTTTCAGTACTGACAATGTATACGAAGAATAAAAGTGGAGCCATGCCAAAAGTTGGGCAAGTTGGTTAACGTTTATGATGAAAAATAATGGAGCAGCCCGAAAACAATGATGGAATCCAATATCTACACTTACAAGTTCAGAAAGCAGCGTGTTGTCTTACACATGATCATCAACATCATCATCACCATCCTCAGCCTGACTATACCCACTGCAGAGCGAAGGCCTCTCCCATATTCCGTTAATTACCCAGGTCTTGTGCTAGCTGCATTCACTTGGCCCCTGCAATCTACTTAATTTTATCAGCCCAAATAATGTTCTGCCACCCCCTGCTATGCTTTCCTTCCCTTGGAAAACAGATTTTTACCCTAAGCGATTATCGGTTATCCTCTCTTCGTACTATATGTCCTGCCCATGGCAATTACTTCTTTATTTCCTCTAGAATGTAAGTAACGTGAGCTATTTCTCTGAGCCCCTCTGCACGTTTCCTATCTCATAATGTTCCCCCTACCACTTTACGTTTCATAGCCCCCTGTGTTTTCCTCAAATTAAACAGAACTCCCTTTGTTAGTCTCCACGTTTCAGCCCCTTAGGCCAGTAGAGGTAAGATGCAACTGTTATATACTTTCCTCTTGAGCGATGCTGGTTGAGCGATATCGAAACTATTTCTAGTGTATCTCTACCTAACGCAAACTGCTGTTCCTTCCATAGGCTGTTGAACATTACCTTAGTCTTCTGCATATTGATTTTCAAGCCTACCTTTCTGCACTTCCTATTTAGGTCTTTAATAATTCTTTGCACTTTGTCCCCTGAGTTACTTAGCAAGGCAATGTCATCAGAAAATTGCCGATTGCTGAGGTATTCTCCATCTACCATTATCCCTAACTGTTCCCATTCAGAGTATCTGAACACTTCTAAGCGAGCTGTGAATACTATTGGGAGATTGTGTCTTCATGCCCAACACCTGTCTTTACATGAGTTTTCTTTCTTTATGCAGAACTATGCTTGCTATGCAGCTCTTATATATGTCTGCAGCACGTTGACGTACGGCTCGTCTACGCGCTGATTTCGCAATGCCTGCATGACCGCCGAGGTTTCTACGGAGTCAAATGCTTTTTCGCATTCGATGAATGCTATATATAAGCACTGGTTCTATTCCGAGCATTGTTTTATCACCTGGTAATGGTATAGATATGATCGATAGTAGGGTACCCTTTCCGAAAACTTGGTTGACATTTTGCTTGGTTGCAGATTAAGGTTGTCCTCATTCTATTAGCGATTACATTGGTAAATACCTCATATGTAACAGGCAGTAAGCTGGTTAGTTTGTGAATATTCAAGGCGTTAGTGTCCCCTTTCTTGTGAATAAAAAAAAATGTTGGCGTTCTTCAATGGCTCCGGTTCCGTCGATGACACCAGCACTGCGTGTACAGGGTGGCCAGTTTTTCTAGCATGATATCCCCCCGTCCTTCAGCAAATCTATAGTCACCTGATCCTCTCGAGCTGCTTTCCCCCTTTTTATAGGTTTTAACGCCTTCTTAACTTCGTCCGTTTGTCACTGGCAGAACGTCTGACTGCATTTCCCTTACACTAATCTCATTTTTGTACTGACTTTTTTGGCTACTGTAGAGGTCAGTATAGAACTCATCGGTTTGACTATCGTGCCAATTTTAGTGATGACCTTGCCCAACTTGGTCCTTAGCGCATACATCTGATTTTCTCCTAAGCCCAATTTCTTCTTCACCACTTTAAAGCTTCCCCCGTTACTTACACCATGCTCAATTTTCTCCATGTTATATACTTCCTCCTATCGGCCACTATGAGCTTATTGAATAGCTTTGATATCTCTGCTAAATCTATCTGGTCTGGTGAATTTGAAGCTTTCATACTGTCGTGTTTCTTGATGAAATCCTTCGTCTACTTAGACAGCTTGCCTATATCCTCTCTAAACATACTACCGCCTACACCTACAGCGACTCAGTAATAATATCTCTCAAATTATCGTTCATTTCTTCTAGGCTAATGTCGTCGTCCTCGTTTACAGCTGAATATCTACTCAGTAGCTAGATCCTGATTTCTTCTGCCCTTCCCATCACCACTAATTCGTTGATGGACTTCTTTCTTACTAATCTGTTCCGTTCGCTTATCATATTTAGATTAATGCGAGACCTTACCATCCCTTGGTCACTGCATCGCACTTTTTAGACTACCTCAACAATGCACATAATGACGGGATTTGAACACATTATGCAGTCATTTTCATTTGCAGTATATTCATTACGACTTTTTCATGTCCGTTTTCGGATTTTCTGTTTACTTACGAATGTGTTCAGGAGTCTTAAGTTTTTGCTCTAGCAAACTCAACTATGTAACTCTCCCCTGTCATTCCTAAAACCAATGGCACAGTCACTTACTGCCTGGTCTCCTGCCTGCTTTTTTCCTACCTTGTCATTGAAGTCGCCAATTTGTACAGTATACTGCGTCTTTCCTTTCCGCATTGCGGATTCCACATCTTCGTAGAAGCTTTCAGCTGCCTGGTCATCCCGACTACATGTCGATGCGTAGGCGTGTACAACTTTTAGTTCATACCGCTTATTAGGCTTATTGCGAGGTCTGCCACTTTGTCATTAATGGTATAGAATTCATCTATATTGCCAGCTATATATTTATTGACAATGATACCTACACCTAGTTCTCGCTTCTATAATAAACCTCCCATGCCCGTCCTTAAGTGCGCTATATACCTCATTCGGCCTCTTAATCTTGCTAAGCCCTATTGCATCCTATGTCATACCCTCTAGTTTCTCTAACAGCACTGCTAAACTATCTTCACTAGCTAGGGTTCCAGCTCTAAATGTTGCCAGGTTAAGTCTCCAATGGCGGTCTGTGCAGTGGAGCCAGATGGTCTTAGCACCTCCCGCGGCGTGACAGGTCTGACCGCCGCCGTGTTCAATTGCTCCGCAACCGCTGTTGACTGAGGGCATACATGTCGTTCATATATACAGCGTATAATAAGGGTTAACGTTGGAGCTACGACGCCACCGCATTTTTTACAAACTAGGATAAATGCTTGAGTCTAATACACTGGTAAATAAAACAATATTGCACAAGCAAAAGCTCCTTACAAAAGCGTCCTCAATTTAATTAGTGAAAGAAAGGTAGAATAAGATTAGTGTGAAAGCCAGTTCCCAATTCAAATTCCACCGGCGACAAAATGTTGAAATTTGAAATGAAATCGGGCAGGAGTGATTAATAACATTTTACAGCTAACATAGGATAGTCTTATTGTCATGCGACCGTAGTTTGGTGATGAATTTGTATCCCCTTTTTTAAAAGAAAAGCGAAATCGCGGCTTTTTAATTGCCCCGGAAATACAGTATTTTAAATAACAAGCCACTGATTTGAAAAAAAAAGCACCTCGAGAATTATACAGTCTTCAACGGCCGCATCATACTTTTATTTTTATTTTTCATTGTAGTATGATTATTATTACTCATAAACTATTTATAGGAAGGAGTAATTACCTGATTAAGGATGACGGATGGACTTCGCGTATTGTTTAGGAAACTCAATAGGACACATTTTCCATTCCCAAAGTCCATCACTAATCGAGCCAGTTGACGACAACGTCCAGAGGGAGTTTTGTTCGTCAAAAATTTAAAATAAAATTTTCCAGTATTAATACATTCCGAAGAATTCTCTGCAACGGTAAATACTTCACAACATGCAGGTTGCGCCCTGAATGTAATGCTTATTCTTCCGTAGAAAATAAAATATAGAACATATGGTTACAAATAAAGTTCGTTGAAGTAGTCCCTTTTTCCATCTACACATTTTTATCAGTGACACTGTCATGCATCTTGGGAGGCGTCCACAGAAGCCTCGTTTCAGCATCGGGAACGACAGTTTAAAGAGATTGGATTTTGCCAAAAGTGACTATTCAGGGGTCTCTTGATTCACTGGAACAGGAAAATGTTTGCCGCAGCTCGTCAGGATTATAGAGGGTAGGGGCTCAGGGGAAGTGTCGTCCAGTTCTGGATGCGCAGAAACTCCCTTAAGCGCAGAGAGGTGCGGCTGAGAGCGTTGTGGTGTTGCAACTCCCAAGTATCAGCATCTCCTGTCGCGCTTGGAAGATCCTTCTCCTCAATCGCTCGAGCAACCCGTACACGTAGTAGGCAGCCTTGATTTCCTGTCTTTGGGTACAAATTCCATGTGAATTGCACGCTTTGCGTCAAACATAATGCTTGAGTTGTTTTCACTTTCGAGTGGCTCATTATTGCCCTTCAGTATGAGGAGGCACTGAGGAATGTCATTCGGAACTTTGGCGCTTCGCGCCGTTTTCCTACTGAAATAGCCAATTTTTGTCTCCGTAATGATACGTTCCAATAAAAGAGGTTGAAACTCAGGTTTCAAGTAAGGTCCAAAAGCTCGCTCTCGATCACCACTTGGTTGTTTTGTGGTCATCAATCAACAATTCAGAGACACGTTTGGAGCGCACTATCCGCATGTTCGAATTTATGCTTATAATATCTGGCACAGGAGTATTTTATTATTGCTTGAATCTCTAATATCATTCTCCCACTCATTTGAACCATTCAAAAACTGCGAACAAAAACAAGTTTTCGTCACCTTTACTCGTTGATGGCAGTGCCAGTGTTGAGCAGCAATCATTATCAATGTCTTGCCGGCCCGCCGTTAACCATTGAATCACGTCGAAAGATGAGAATATGATAGAGCAGAATGCCTGTGAGCATAATGAATCATTTGGTGGAGGTAGACAAACCTCTCATTGAGTTTATCACACAACTGTGTGTATTGAATTCAAAATGTTTACCTTTTATGTGTCCCTTACATAGTGTACATAGTACATAGTAATCGGAATTTTTGTACCATTTATACTTGATATCGCTATTTATGTTCATTTTTAATTGATGATGTGTTCAAAGAAAGTTGTAGATGTCGCCTGATGCCCGTCGCTGATTCCCTGAAATCGTGCGGCCTTTCTTGCAGATTTCGTCTTGGAGCTCGTCAACATTTTGAATGTTGAATATAAAAATGAATTTAATTTAATTTAAACTTGAAGGCGTACCGTTATGCGCGTGCGGATGCCATCCTGCCACGTTACGAGGGTGCTATAAGTAACGCACAGAAACAGCTATCCTGATGCTCTCACACCCCGAGCAGAGTACGCTAAGAAGTAACGAAAAGTTGAGCTCGCCCGCCCGCATCCCGCCTAGCAACCTGAATGCAGTAGGACCAACAGCTGCACCTGTTATCTTCAACAGGGACACCAGAGCCCATCTCGAGAGAATAGTTATCATGAAACTCATGTGTTCCCTCATTCGCAGAAAATCTCGCGGTATACAGAAAATCTGCAGACTGTATCTGCTCTTATTGACTTAGGCGCACTAAGACGAGCTGTTGTTTTCGAAGGGATGGGTTGTTATTGTATGATAACTTTGCTTTATCTACCGATGGTTCCGGCCACTGAACCTTTTCGATCGCGCATCTTCTTCTAGAGCACGCAAATAATTTTTGTTTTAGAACAATTGTCTGCAAGGATGTCCGGGTCTAAAACATCTAGCTAGCACTTTGTGAGTATTCGATTTAAATGATCTCTTGTGCTTTTGGTGTATAAAATAAAAATACGAAGTTACGCAAACAATGCTATTTGGGAAACTTTATTGAGTGCCATATATGATATAGTGCCGTGAAATGATCTGGTTCAAGATTTGCCTGTTTGTTTCGTGCTGGTGTCGACTCGTTCCTTGACCTGAACAATTTTTTTTAAATAATCCGGGACATGAGCATTTATGCTGAGGCACATACCAATACTTGGTAGAAATGTGAATGTGTAGCAAAAACATCCGGTTCTGCAAGCAGGATAAGATGTGCCGCACTGAAAACAAGCACAAAAGTAGGGCTGTGAGATAAAGAAAAGATACATGAGAATTGCGTACGTGTGGTATAGTACGCAAAGCGGCAAAACAATTATTATAGGTTATGATCATTTATTTCTGTACCAGTGCATCCTTCGATCTTGCATAATTTGTCTTAACTAATATCAGGTCATGCAAAGTAATTATAACGCTAGTGCCGTTTTTACTTGCATTATAGCGCGTCACTACCAGCGTTTAACTTCATTATTTAATTTTAAACGGTAGTTGGTGGCACGGTGCATAAGAAGTCGAATTTCATTATTGTTTCTTGAAAAATAACTGATAAATGAGCTGCATCACCCATGTTATACCTATCATGGGCAACTGGTAAATATTATTTGCAGTCACACATGTATTTGCGTGTATCTTGTTTCTGAAACATCTATTTTAAAAGATAAGGGACACTGAGCCTTCATCGAAGTATTCACCCATTTTCAACTGCCAGTGTCCGCTGGCATCACGAAATGGGTGCGAATATCTCTAAAGAGCTTCCTTTGTTTTGGTTGGTTCGCGTACAACGTATACAACAGTTCCGATTGCTAACCAATGGCTTGCAGGCAGCCATGGAAGAAGATGGCTGACAATAGTGCGAGGTTATTGGAAACATGCACAATGTTGTACGTGCTGTAAACATTAGAATAACACTAGAAACACCATGCCATATTTATTGTCACTATTGCCTAAACCCTTTAAAGATCAAGCAAAAACTATTAGATCTTATGCAAAGTTTGCGACTCTTGAACTTTTAAAATTTGGCATCAAGTAAAAACTATCATAAGCCAATCATACTTCGAAAGTAAGACAAGCTGCACATTTAGCTGTGCATGTGAAGCCATTTAGAAGCCGCCGAATTAAACAGGATAGCTTTAGTCGTAGCCTCCGCAATCTACTACGATGGCATGCTTTATAGAGGAGGCCATGTGTTGTAGCCCCTTTTATGACCCGCCGATTAGAATAGCGGATGATGAACCCTAATTAAGGCTTAATGTAACAACGGAAAATGTATGTCACCGTTGCTCGTTGGATAAGAGGCTTAGCTATTGAAACCGAATTCTCGTGCTTGCTCGAACCCGACGGGCTCGAAAACGTTTGGATGGATTTTTAGTGTGGAAGCAATGACCCGCAATACAAGCAAGGACGGTAGGCCAAGAATGTTGCTCGATGGCGCTCAGCGTTACGAGCGCTTTCGCGAAAATATTTGGAAACATCTAGCCGGATAATTCAGAAAGCATCAAACGAACAGCACACGCGAGAAGAGATTAAGTTTGTTTTGGCTCACACTTTTGCATAAAATCCTCTGCCAAATAATGTACCCGGTACAAGAATGCTTAGGAAAATACCGGACAACTCAAGTTTCTGCAATGATACGTTTCAGCGCCGCCTACAATATAATTATTGTCAGGATGATAGCGTCAAGTGGCAGACATGAGGGAACGTATTTTCTTAAATTATGACGCGCATTTTTAGACATAAATTTTTATTTGAATTTGAAAAATTTACTTTGTTCTATGGCTGCTTAGGTGCATTGTTCTAGGTGTTTTCACTTACATACTCTAGCAGACCACTGCTATGTTAGGGTGTTATATACATTGCTTGATGTCCCTTCCCCCCCCCCCCCATTTAGAATTGCTACATTAGAAACTACGAGAGATATATTGGTACGATAAGTGCAGGCGTTTTACAAAAGAAAGGCTGATATTGTTAATGTGCTTAACATTAATTCTCTGATAAATAAGTTGAAATTTGTAAACATCCCGCTAGATATTTCTTGTATTGGGCCATAGTGCATTGTAAAAATAAAGGCCGTCAATAGCAAATAGCACCCAATTTTTAAATTTTTTTCACGGACAAAGCTTTCAAAATATCGAATATCCAAAACTTTTCATTAAATGTTTGTGGAGATTATTTTATTGCGTTCAGTAATAATATAGAACTCGATACGCGTGGAAACGAGTTGAACATTATCACTATCAACTACACACCGCTGTATATATCTGATGCATAAGAACTAGGGATAATTGATATGCTCCGTGTGCCATGCCCCTGATGGCCAACTAAGCAATATTACAAATTTGTGTTTCTAGTTCGATATTTTCCAGCCACACTGCCAATTAAGCAAAGTGAAAAAAAATTGCGCTCAGCTTCTATGGCGATTTCGTTCAATTTTGCGGTATAGTATAGCCCTTAAAATACATTATTCAAACGTTGACTAGGTAACTAATATTAATAATCTAACCATCTAGCTTCATCTCATACATATGAGAACCTTGCTATGTGTTAATAATCTAACCATTCGGTTTCACCTTGTGCATAATGAGAGCCTTGCTGTGTATGATGAGCGCGCCAAACAATCGAGGCCGAAGTGATTGCGGTATCTGGATATGTTCGGCGAGATTCCAAGTTTATGAAGATGGCTGGTACGAAGCACATTAGAGAGAGGAGGCGCTTATAACGCGGGATGTTGGACTGCAGAGAATGTGTAGTTTTCTGATAAAGCGGACGTCAAAAGGCATCTGCTTTTAACGCCACGGTTCAGTCTTTCTCCGTTACGGCTCGCCAACTACGTATAATACCGTATAATGCCAGCAACCGATATAATACCGAAAGACGCGGGCTATGCGGCCTCTGCTGCGAGAGCAGTAAAAGCTTCAAGCAGGCCTCTAAGCATCATGTACAAGAAAGGAAATATGGCAAGCAATTATTTGTGCAGGAAGGTTGTAAAATGCTACCTGGGGTAGCTCCACTGAAATGTATGTGGGGGTAAAATTCAAACTGAACCCAGGCTATTGGATTATGTATAAAACATGCTACTCTAGGGTTGGCGGACAAATTTTCACGCCTTGGTTAAGCCTCATCTCTGCGTTGGCTGGATTTCACAACCTGTTGCAGCTGACGACTACATGATAATATCTGTGTGAGGTATAATACAGAGCATCATAACAGTATTAGTGATTAGACAAGTATGAATGTGCCTGCAATGAATGAATATCAGCAAGTGGAAGCACCGAGCGGAGATATATCTTGTATGAATACCCACACAGCTGGCGAGTCAGCGTCTCCAAAATTATTGGACATTGTTTGCGTTAGCGTGGGCAGGCATCATTAGGTCCGTGTCTAAAAAAATTGAAGAAATTGTAGAATGATTTCATAAGTATTATTTATATCGGTAGGCAGACAGATGGCTCTGAAAGTGGGAAGATGTGTAAGCGGGACGAGCGTCGTCTTCAAATACATATATTATGTTGAGGCAGAAAAGGAAAGAAAAATAAAGAGCCTCGGCCCGTGCCACTTAGTATAACGGGCTTACGTCTTCAAATACAGAGGTAATGTGCGCTATATTCCGTAGTGACAGGTATGGGCTCTTGAATAAAGGGGCCGAGGTCGTGGCACAATATGCGACTAAGGCCGCAGTGTATTCATTAGTATTTTAGCAGCAACGTCGTCAAAGCCTTTTTACATTTTTTATTCTTAAACTCGTAGCAACCGGAAAGATATGCAGCGCTAACAAATAGACGCTCAAAAATAGACACACATGACAGGCGCCGACTCCCACTTCTTTTTTAAAACAACACCACCACATACGAACTTCTTCAAAAAACAAATGCTCCCACACCATCGGCTATATATGTATACCAGTTTCAGCCTTACATATCTAACAAAATTTAAAAGATGACTTTCACTACTAAATAGTGACACTGCATTCCGAACCTAGCCTTTTTGTATAAAAGGCTTCGAGCAACTCACGGGCAAGAGTGTCCCTGCTCCTGCCTAAATCCGGATTTCTGTAAACTTCGGTTCACACTTCGGCTTGAAATCGCACGATTGGCAATGGGCAGGTAGATGTAAATTCGGACTGTTCTTCAGAGAACGCTCGTGCTCTACAGCCCGATCATTCCCACGTCAGCCAGTTTGGCCGAAGTATACTTTCCCACAGGATAAGCGAATTTCATAAATAATCACGGTGGCTCATGTGACGTAGGGCTTGACGTGCTTTCTAGTGAAACCATGTATTCTATTGACATGTATGCCAGCGATTGTGATGTTTTTTTTTTTTGGGGGGGGGGGGGGGGGTTGGGCGAAGGTAGCGGTGGAGATCATTCTGACATCGTGTTTGCTAGCGACCTTCTTCAAATTATGAGACGCCTTATGCTTGTCAAGCCCTACATCAAATGTGCCACCGAGGTATTTATCTACGTCAAATGTGGCACCGGGGTATTTATCAAATGCCATTAGGCTGTGGCAAGGTATACATGTACCTGCCCGTTACCAATCATGCGATTTCAAGCCAAAGTGTGAACCGAAGTTCACAGAAATTAGAATTTTATGCAGGACCAGGGATACTCTTGCCAGTGAATTGTTCGAAGCCATATAAAAAGGCTAGGATCGGAATGCATCACTGAATCATATCATCAGTATCACTGTTTAGAAGTGAAAGTCGTCTTTTGAATTTTGTTAAGATGGGGAAGGCCTAAACTGGCATACATAAATTACCGATGATGTTGGAGCATTTGTTTTTTGGAGAAGTTTCTATGTTGTGTTTTTTGGAAGAAGTTAGAGTCAGCGCCTGTCTTGTGTGTCTATATGTGAGTGTCTATTTGTAAGCGCTGTGAATGTTTCCTTTCATGGGTAGTGCACAAACTAGCCCAACAATTAGTTTTACTTGTAGCAAACGGCAACACGTCAATGATTTCAGCTTCATGCAGAGAGAAACAGTTATCATTTGGCAGCGGACGTTGATCTTGTGCAGAGAAATTAGGACCGATATCACTGACAAATATATCCAGTTCTTCTATACCCGACTGTTTAGAGTCATAGCAAAATGCTGACAGTTTGTTTTAATTTCGTACGATCTCATTAACAACTTCATTTATTTAAAATTCAGAAGCACTGAGCGTTCAGCGCGTAAGCCGTTCCTTTTCGTATGCTCTCATTAAAGGCGCTGATTATTCCTGCATAGATTTGAGTTATTATTAGTATTGCCAGTTACGTTTCATGACGGACATTAATTTTGTGGTACTATTACTGGGTATGGCTTCTTACGTTTAGCGTTAATTCTGAAGATATTCATAAGCCACATTTTATTACCACTTATTGGAGCTTCGCTTCTGATTCTGTGTTATTTGCGCCAAATATTTTTGCGAAAAGTGAATATATTATTGCAATATTAATTACTTACAGGCGCCGCCTAATGGACAAGCTGGGAAGACTGGTACGAGCTCGCCTTAGCTTAGATAGCTCGCTCGCAAGTCGGGTAACCAGCCGTGCCTTCTTTGACCGGTCCTTCTGTGTTGGTGCGAGGAAACCTGCTTTATATCTACCGGCTTATGTGACAATTTGGTGCAGCTGTTGAATTACCTCGATTCGACGACTTGCTCGACCGACTCCGCCACGCCCTATACTTTTCATCGGTGGATCTACGAAGTGGGTATTGGCAGATTGAAGTCGGTAAACGTGATCGGGAATAGGCCCCATTCATTACTCCTGCCGAACTGTACGAATTGAAGGTGCCTCCCTTCGCGTTGCGCGCCGCTCGGACCACCTTTCCAAAAATAATCAACCCTATCCAGGCCGGCCTAAAACGGCAGAACTGCCTCGTCTACCTTGACGACGTCATTTTCTTTGCGACCTACCAGGAGCATCTTAAGCGCTTGATGGCCATGCTACATGCCGACCGCGCAGCTGGCCTCTCACCAAAACCAGAATATTGCCTCTTTGCATTCCAACAGTTCACGTTTCTGGGCCACATAATAAGCGCTATGGGTATTAGCCCTGATCGAAAGGAGACGGCTGCCATAGCTGCTTTCCCGACCCCACTGATAAAACTTCGCGGCTTCGGTTTTTGGGCCTCTGTGAATATTACAGACACTTTTTGCACGAGCTTTCCCGGACAGCCGAATCCTTGACGCATCTAGCAAAGGACGAGCAACATTTCATCTTGTCCGACGAGCAGGAAAGGGCTTTCGAGGAGCTTCATAAACGCTTCTAAACAACACCCATTCTTAGTCACTTCTACAAGGAGGCGAATACAGTATCGCATACCGAGGCCAGTAACGTTTGTCTCGATGCAGTTATCTTTCAGTGGAAAGGAGGTGTTGATCGGGGATTGCTTACGCCAGCCGCACACTGTCTCTTTCCGATGCGAAGTGTTCTATTACTGAAAAGAAGTGCCTTGCAAATGTGTGTGCGGTAAACATTTCGGCTGTATTTGTATGGTCGGCCATTTAGAGCAGTAAGCGACCACAACTCATTCTGCTGGCTAGCGAAACCTTAAATATTCTTCGGGCCGATTAGCCAGCTGGAGCCCCCGCTCAAGAAACAGGGGGACGCTGACTGTCTATCATGAGACCCTATCCGGTGTTCTTCAATTGAAACAGATGAATCCGCTTTTCTCGACTGCTCACAACCCCTGATCTCTCTCAACAGCAGTGACACGACACTGCAATGGGCCCCTCATCGATTACATCTAAATAATCGCATCAATACAGCCTCACCGTTTATGCGCGGCCGGTCGTCCTGCTTGCGAGGCGGCGTTTTCTACAAGAAAAAATACGTTTCCACAGACACTCAGTACATGCAGGTGGTCCCAACGCGACTTCGTACCAACATTTTGCAGGCACCCTATGACGAGCTTTCTGCCGGGCAACTCAGGTTTTCGCGGTACTTTGCACGGTTACGAGAAAGGTACTACTGGCCCAACCTTGCTGAATTTGTCCAATGCTATGTTAAGATGTGCTGTTATTGCCAACGTCAGAAGACGACACCTGTCAAGCCAGTCTGCTTGGAGCAGCCTGTTGATCATTTTCAGGCACCTTTTCACCCAGTCGGTGTGAAATACCTCTTGTCATTTCCCTAGTCATCATTAGGCAACCGGTATATTTAGTCGCCTGAGTTCTTAGCGGCACCTCTGCTAATATTGCGAACTGCATATTTAACCTAGTTGTACGTCGAGGTGACCCTGTGGTCGTTTCAACTGACAGAGGCACCGCATTCACTTCAGCTCTAATCCAGGAAGTTATACAGCTCAGTGGCCCTTGTCATTGCAGAACAACTTATCGCCCTCAGACGAACGGCCTTACTGAACGACTCAATTAGACAATCGCCGATATCTTTTCTAGATACGTTAGCCAAGACAATACGAACTGCGCCAGATACTACCGTATGCAACATTTAGATTTACGTAACAGCAGTCAACGAAACGACCCGCTTTACACCGTTCCGTTAGGGGCACGGTCGCGAAGCCTTCACAATGCTGAACGCAATGCTACTTCTAGATGTTTCGCACCCAGCTAATGAGTAGACGGCGCTGACCAACTCGTTGAGCACGCTGAGGCTGGCTAGACTGAGTCCGGACACCGCAACCCGAAGGTGCTCGACGCTATAACCTTCGTCAAATAGAGGTAATTCACACCTGGCGATCAAGTTTGATTGTAGACTCCTGTTCACCTGCGGAGTCGCTCCGAGAAGCTTCTGCGCCGCTACTTCGATCAGTACGATGTGCTGCAAAAACTCAGCGACGTAACTTACGAAGTGTTCCTGCAAGGAACTGCTCGCTCCTCTCGACGGTAAGCAAAAACAGAAGTCGTACGCGTTGCCAGCATGAGGCCGTTCCATGGCCATTAGGTAAAGCTACGTAGCTTGACCTAATGGGCATGGAACATTTTCAAGTTCACTTAGGAAGCCCGAAGCAGCCACAGTAAGGAAAAAAGACATGTACATATATTTTTTCCTTACTGTCACATCTTCGGGCTTCTCTACGTGAACTTGAAAATGACGCCACGTATGGTTTTGCGTTACGTAGCCACGCGGCATCGGGACTAATTAGTTACTCGCACCGCCATCGGACGACCTTGTGAGACTAGCATGCCCTCGTCTTCTTCGCTGAGAGGGCTCGCTGTCTAGTTTATTAGCCAGTCGTGGCTTCTTTCGCCGTTGCTTGTGAATCAGTGCAAGTCTGCCTACTTAGTTCTACCAGCTTTTGTGAAATATGCCGTCATACAAAGAAGGGTTCCAGCCTAAACTAAGCGTCAAGATACAGGTCGCGGCTTTAATAAGAAGCCATATAAGATGCCAACTTACAATAGCCAGGCAGGCAGTATTTTCCCAAAATCGTGCCCTGCGATGTGAAAAGCAAGGTATTTATGGGTTTCGTCATGAAATAGTTCCTTGCAGCGCCAATTTTTCTGCACGAACGGCCATTATATGATGCTAAAATCACACAAACGTTGCTGTTACGTGACCTTTGATTTCTACATAATATTGCAAGAGGTCGATTTGCAGAGAGGAACATCTGCTACCTATGATGAACAAACTTTTTTCGAGTCGGTGAAAGTTTTGTTCTAGCACTTCGCGAAAACACTGGAAGCTCCCGTTGCCTAATATTATGCACATTAGTTTTGTCATAGAGCGAGGGTGACTCCGGAATGATTCCTGTAAATCGCGTGATTACAGAACGACAAACGTGTCGGTAAAGTTTCATCGACTACCTCCGCTCATTACGTGTGTGTTTAAATACGTGCGTGTGTATTTCAGGAGCACCCTAATTTTGCCAGTTTTCGCCAACTACTCATAAGGTGGCCTTGCTCTTATTCTTTTTGTAATGAGAAAGGCTTCCTTTGGAAGTGACGCACAACTGACTACAGTGAAAAGGCAGTGGTTATCTTCCTTCTGAGTACCAATAATCCATTCGATTTTACAATAGTATGAAAATGCCCCCCCATCATGCTACGCTTCAATTCTCATGTGCTTCCCACAAAAGAGGCCGGTCTCTTGGCAAGCTTGCTGTATGACCTTTCAACATATTTGGAGAACGGCACAGTTTTATAAAGAGCTTCGCCGCACAATGCGCGAGTGCTTGCCTTTTAGTAGGTAATTATCTGCGGGCGCAGCGTTTTTGCCGCTGTAGGAACGCAGACATTTGTCTCTAAAATATGGGGTTAAAGTTTATTTCAACAAGTTTTTCGGCTGCAAGATTAGACGTGACAACGTGGGCCTTAATTGCCTTGCATGTTGTTACCTTGGTAGAACTTTAGTTAAATTCAGTTTGTTGCCTATTATTCAATGATGATGGCGCTCATTCCTGGTATATTTGGCTTTACGCACAACTGTTCTCCACCTTTCTTTTACGATCAGCGGCAGCTTTATGAATTTCCGGCACCGCTTCCTACGTGCCGCTACCGGTCCACCCTTATGCTTCTGATGATCGTGGCACGGCATCCCTCTTTCTTTTTAAAGATCTGGCTACCTCGTACCGAGCGTTCTTCTCCGCCTGTTGTTCTTGCTGTTGGCTGGCTGTTCTTTTTAAAATATCCTGCGACTTCCCATTATATTATCAGTCCGCACATAAAGGCAAAGGTTAACGCAGACTGGTGAGATTACTGACATAGCGCACACTTCCAGTAGCAGGAAGAAGAGTTTTCAGATGAGCGGCTTAATTTTTCGCGAAGGAAGTCCGTTATAAATTGCGTTAAGCGTTCGATTCAGGCGTATACGTTCCGAGCCTGGACGTGGGCTCCTTCTCACATCCGCGCCCGGCTACCAAAGCGTTCCATCAACCGCTCTTAAGGTGCGATAATCAAAAACGCTATACGTAGTCAGCCCACTCGGCACTTGATCCGCATCGCAGCCTGCACAGGTGTAACCGGGCGAAAGAGAGCCACGAGGCACGAACGAACGACGAGCAGAAGAGTTTCGTAGAAGAAAAAGGAGAAGAGCCGCCGGCTCTGCGTGGCTGGCTCTTCGGTAACATTCGCTAGTTTGGATGACAAAAGGTCTGAGCCGGTCACGGCTGACATCTTTACCTTCCAAGAAGAACGATCGATGCAACGACGGGATCATGCATTCAATTCTTCTACCTGCACTGAGCTATGGCCAATCGCACACTGTGTGTATATGCCATATGTACCGAGATGAGGTGAAAAAGAAAGATTAGGTTCCCATATGGTTGCTGCTAAAGAATTTGCCCGAACTGAAGCTCAGCGCAGCCAAACCAGCAGCTAAGTGTCACAATTGACGGACCATTGCTGTACTCTTCACCGTGGCAACTGATAATTTCCTCTCTAAAAAGTATCCATCGCTCTACAATTACTTGCAGTATAGTATTGGTGCTTGTTTTGCCGAGAGCGCTTTGTTGCGCGTGCCGCCGCAGCTAACAAGCGGAGCTCAAATAGGATTAGAAAATAATTGTAGTCATGTGCACAATTCCAGAATAAATGAACAGTTGATGCGGTTTGATTCACTGGCAATTACACGAAGCTCTTCGTTACTCTTAGGTCAAGACCGCAGCAAAGGAAATCGAGCCATAGTTCATTTTGTCGCCTGCACAAGTTTGGTGTATTGGTCTCCCCAATACAGAGCATGAAAATGTTCGTAACATCGAATGAAAATATTCTGTGTGTCTGCGCCTGAATCTCTTCGGATTAAAAGAAAAGAGGTTAGAATTACCCAAGAACTGCACTTTGAGCCTGAGATCAAGTGTCGGCTGGAAGGAGCACTCATATATACAAAAAAGCATCAACATTTTGCAAAGCGGGGGTTCGTGAATTACACAGCTTAGCATTTGAGCGGCTGCGTTCTTTCTTGTTAAATAGTGGTTGCTTTCCTTGCCTTTATATGCAGCCATCAAGTTCGTAAGACTGCAGACGATACTGCTACTTATATCACGCAGGTGAATTGATGTGCCCGCCAAGTTTTCAGGGTTTCATTTCACTTAAGATACATTTATTAGCTTAAATAAAGAATCTGATGCGCTGCAACCGCCAATGTGGGTGGCTTGATTCTAGGATCAGAGAAAATATAGCTAAGGGCATATGCTCCCGTTCCATGAATGATATGCACAAGCGCCCTTCTATCGTGCTTTTCACTTAGC
>JAJIZL010057570.1:41084-74046 GCA_023969395.1 Amblyomma maculatum
TTTCACTTCAGTAATCACATAAATTTTTAATGTAATCTCTTTAGGGGAAAGATAATTAAACACAAAGTCGAAGGAAAAACAACGTGCCGATGGTGGGAACCGAACCCATGACCTCCGAATATCGCGTCCGGTGCTTGGAAGAGCACCGGACGTCTCGACCTGTCCTTCCTTCACAATATATATATACATATATATATATGCAATGCCAATCGGCTACTTTCATTGAACTTGTCACCATGCCAAGCACCACGAGAAAATGCAGCGCGAGCATTTTTAGCACTCCAATCTGTGGACGCACCTTCCCGAAAAGCTGTGAAAAGTTATAACGAAGGTGGGTACCTACGATATATGTATGTATATATATATATATATATATATATTGTATCCGGATTCGAAATAACATAAAGAGAAATAAGAATGTTTATGTTTGAAACCATACCCCATATAAATCTTCATTTTGTTGTAGGGACAAATGGGAGAAATTTTGGATGACTGGCGGCAAAGAAGCAGTTAAAGGTCTTAAATAAAATGATTACGCCGAGTTTCAAGACAAACATTTCAAATAAAAAGTTGTAATTGATTCGCAAAAATATAAACACTAGTAGACTTATATAGACGACACGCAGTTAACGCTTGTAAATATTTACTCGAGTGCGAATTGCGCATCACTTATGTCGCACACTTCTTGGAGAGGGACGCGTCGTATGTATCGGGCTTTCGACTAAAACAGCAGATCACAGATCCCACCTCAACACGGTGCATTGTTGCGCGTAACACACGCATCAAGCGTTTCTCTCTGGTGCATAGAACGAGGATGCAAGACATTTAGTCTGTTGCTGGACATTATTTCGCAGCTTTGTCGACTTTACTGGAGTTAGTGCAAAGGATAACACAACTAAATATACTCTGTAATTATAATTAATTTAGGCCCTGCTACTTGGGGTATGAGCAAAGCTGGACTGTCATATATCCTGCTTGTCTCATATGACAATCAGGCACATACACGAATCACGCTAACAATTACTTAAAAGGCGAAACACATGCATTGCCTAGAAATATAATCAGCAACGTTTTCTGAGCAGGTCATAATTTGCTACGCTAATAGGGACTGCTAGAATGAAGCAAAAACAGTAGCACAATCATACCTTTCGTATCAGGAATCTTTTGAAGCTGGTGCTGCAGGGCCTCAAGGATTGCGCATCACTGCATATGCACAAACAAAATTTCAAGATTTCTGATCAAGCTATTCACTCCCTATGAATTAAAATGCAGGGAGAAGTGAACACCGCAATGTTACAAGGCTGCATACAACAAGGACAATATACCAATATTTTCCTATTTGCTGGCAAGTGCATAACTGCATGATTGTATATATAAAAGTAAGGTGTACATATGAACTAATTTTGCTTAGAAGTGCACAGATGGGGAAGACTGAAATAGATTAAAGGTAAAGCAAGTACACATTAAGAACCAAGGCTTGCAATAACGTCGCGTAAGGAATAAATGTTATTCCTTGAGGCTGGTGTAAAAAGAGAATAATTTGAATCTAAAGCCTTCATCCACGTGCGTCATCCATAAAATCTGCCCGTACAAGTGTCACGAAAAAGAATGGCAGTAGCTTAGCTCTGGTTAAGCCTTGCAAATTGCTTTAGCAATGGCCGCATGGCTACGCTTTTGTGTACGGTTGTGGTCGCCGAGCTTCATATTGAGCACGACACTTAGCGGCACCCAGGTAGCACATGCGGCCGGCCCGATAATGGAAATTGATTGGCGACGTATGGTCCACCAGTGGCCCAGCGCTGCCAATACGCTACCAATAATGATACAGCCATGCACTAACATTGACCAATCGTGGACCAATGATTTGCATTTTCCCCCATGATTGGCATTCATGGGATATCAACGGGCAATAATGGCCTTGCGTATAGAATTGCTTGTCAACACTGTACACACAATTATATATCATGGCCAATATTACCCGGCCATTGGCAATGCCTCACCCATAATTCGTGAATCATGGCATACATTGGTAATTATTTTCCTGTCAGTAAATATGGCTCGTCGACATTGCATATAGCTTGGCATTCATTGGTCAAATTAATCCCGCCAGTCTTAGTACCTTGCCAACATTGTATGCACCTTCAGTTCCAGTGGCCGATATTGCCTAACGAGTGGTGGCCACTGGCCTACATGGCATGCGGTGGTAAATAATGTCCAGCCAGTATTGGCGGCTTGCTAACATTGAATATATCTTGGTGTACATTGATCAATATCACTCTGCCATTCATGACGGCTTCCCAACATTGTGTATATCTGCAGGTAAAACGGTCGATGATGGCATACAAAGGTAAATATTGTCCTGCCAGTATAGCTGGCTTGTCAACATTTAATATATCTTGGCATATATTGGTTAATGTTATCCCACCGATCTAAGTGGCTTCCTAACAATGTATACTTGTTGGTTACAGTGGGCAATAATGCCCAATAAGGTGTGGCGACTGGCCAGAATTGCACCTATTATGGCATACATTGGTGAATATTGCAATGCCAGCATTGATTGCTTGTGAGCATCGAATGTATCTTGGCATACATTGATCAATATCCTTCCGCCAGTCGTCTTGGCTTCCCAGCATTGTATATCTGCAATTACAGTGGTCGATGTTGCCTGACCAAGTGTAATGGCTCGCCAATATACCATACATCTTTACATAGGTCAATTAATATTCTGCTGACATCACTGGTGGCCTGTCAACTCTAAATATTTACTGCCATACAATGGTCAATATTTCACTATTAGTTGAGATGGTTTCTCAATATTGTATCCATCATGGGTTATGGTAGTCGATATTTTATGGGCAGCTGCGATTGCACGCATCATTGTACGCATTGATTGATATAATCCTGTTAGTACAGCTGGCTTATCTACATTGAATACATTTTGGCATACAGTGGTCGATGTGGCCCCGCCAGTTTTGGAAGCTTTGCAACAATGAATACGGCTGGATTTAGTGATCGATATTGTCCACTGAGTTTTGACGGCTGGAAAGACATTGCAAATAAAATGACATGTGTTGGCCGGAATTGGCTTGCAGATATTATTGATCAATTCTCACACTGTATATCCTGATATATTTTTAACGTCCCGAACAATACTGCCATGTTCTTCGCGATGGCTTTCAAATATGTTTTATACATCCTCAACGATATAGTAACAGTAGTAGAGAACATTTATTCAAGAAATATGGCTTCGGCGGTAAGGGTTTGGTATAGGGTCTTCCCCCATTGCTCCAGTGGATTAACTACTGCCGGCGTAAGGCTTCATGTTCTTGACAAACCCATGCCATGAGATAAAGGCAGAGATTTTTTAGCCAAAACATTTAGAAAGCCGCGAAATGAATGATTGGCGGCACTACGCACTTAAGCAGGGCATGCTTCGTGTAATGTCATCGAGTCGGCTTATGCAGTCTAGGAAACTGAAGAAGTTTAGTACAGACGTGGAGCGCGTGGCAGTTACAGGCCCTACCATTCCTTCTATACGTCTTCAGCGTGATGAGGGAGGCCACTCATAAGTCAAAAATTTTACGAATACTTCATCGCCCTCCTCGATAAAATCGCAACAAAACAAATGCACAATTTTTTTAAGCTGACAACGGTCGCTGCCTATGTATAAAAGATCAACACGGCCCAGTATACAAGCAATACTTCTGCAATCTGCAGTAGGCCAGTAAGACGTAGCACTTTCAAAACCTTATATACTATAGGCTGTCAGCCCGGCTCAATTCGTTGCGATGAGGTTTTACATCCACATCCTGAAAACGTTTGTCCGCAACTGGAAATATACACGTAAATGCTTTATTTATACATTATTTCATTTGCGTGGCGAAAGAAAAGATCAAATTCTGGAAATCACAGGTCAGAGAGATCGTGCTAGGGAAGACAGATGCTGCACCGTTTCGTCATGTATGCTAGCTGTCTCCTCAACGAGGCGCCAGTACCGACTGTATTGCGCCGTAGGTGGTCTTGTACGCACGGAAGACTGACTAGCTGCAGCATATATTTGTATTGTAATTTACATCAGCCATAAACTTGCACTTGATTCCTATAGACCGGCGTGCTCTGCTTTGAATGATTCACCAAGGGACAAATGATGAACAAACCCTTTAGGCTGTTGATGCAGCATAGGTCATAGTCAAATGGTAGATCCCCCCCACCCCACATAAAAAAATAAAACTATATGTTCTCTACCTTCGCATTGCAGAGAAAAAAATCCAGCGTTCTCAGATGTTCTAGAATGAAGTGTACTTAAATTCAACAGCATTGCACGCTGCCAAAAGTTTTACTACAGGTTGTGTATTTGCTGTGACAGCTCTTAACTAGTTCGTACCTAACATTTCCTGATGAAGACTTGAAGGAGAAAATACTGAAGAAGCTGCAGTATAGCAACCCAACAATTTGGAGACTGAAAACAAGTGTCAGTGAATTGTTTTGTTTTACACAGACAAACAAAAACATGAATAAGCGCTCACCACTGTAATATTTGCCATAAAATTATTGTTGCCTCGCCATGCTGCCCTTCAAGGAAATTATTTTTGTCCGAAAGCTGTATAAGCGCGTGTATAACTATCATGACCTTCCTTCGAATATTTCTGCAAAGTCCGCTTATTGTCACACGTTTAAATGCTTGTTTCTATGCAGTATTCTGGAAAGATTCTCCATGCGTTTTAGGAATATTATCAAAACACATTGCTACCAGACCGAGGGTATTTCAATCTAGAAATTACGTTCGTTCGCTCTAACTGTTTAGAAAATACGTACCGTCTTTTCCAATAGTAACCAGGCTGCAGGTGTCCTTCTAATCCATGTTGGAGCCCTTGATCTATTTCAAAAGGCAAAAAATGGTCTTTGCAGATAAAAGTGATGGGCTTTTTTTCCGCCCAAGGGATTAATAATATGGCATGTCCTGTAAAACGCTTAATACAGGGCTGAGAAGCAAATCGGGCAGCCTGGTTACTTTTGGCAAAAAGGTTACGTTCTTTCTAGCAGTGTTAGACAGGCGGCTATTTGCGACGCAGCGGCGCCGGCCTTCGCCGTGGCAGTGTACACATTCTTCATCCCACGCCTGAGCTGAGTCCAATAAACCCCGGCGTAATCCCAACTTACGGTGTCATATGAAACCATGTGTACAGCACTGCCGCGCGCTCGCACGACTGGCGCCGGCGCGCTCTCTCTCTCTTCGCTCTTCCCCCTTCTCTCTAGCAGCGCAGGTGCGCGCCTCGCGGGTTGTCTGCTGTAGCTCCGCTCTCACTCAGAAAACAAACACTAGAACCACAACATGTCTTCTCCTGTCTCAGAGAATAGTCTGCAGCTTAGTGTGAGTACCACGAACCATTTATTTTAAGATATATGTTCGTATCGGAGTAGGTTTTTTTTTGGAGCATTTGTTGCTTAATTTGCCTCCCATGTTGCTACACTTCCCTGCAGGAGTAGACTCGTGATAACTAGGAAGGACCTTTGCGAACCAATTTCCTCTTGGGCTGCTTCAGTTGGCGCTGCATGCAAGGCTCTGCTGGACGACCGGTAAGGTATTCATTTTCATACTGTGCGGCGTATTAACTAAAAATGCAGAATTTTGTCAGTCATTAGCACCTGATAATTGATAATAACAGAATGTGCTTACCTGTTGTTTATCTACGCCGAGAGTAAGAATAGCTTTAGCTTCAACTCTATTGCACCAAACAGAAATAATGAATGCCTTCTTCGTGAATTCCAATTTCAGCACACTGACTTGGACAAACTAATTGTGTAGCAGTGGCACATTTTACTTCTCATGAACATTTTGCCAAACTGTAGTAAAAAAACAATTCTGCATAATATTGTCTCTTATTTTTGTTTTCGCTTCCAGATGTTTGAACAAAAGGAAGATGGTGACATGCAAGCTGCTCGAGCTTACTTCGGCAAGGGCTGCTGAAAGCTGCTGTTCTTTAACGTAGATCAAAATGCACATGCTAGAGATGCTGGCTTGGCAGACACCTGAAGCTGCCTGTCACGCGGCGTCTTCCTGCAACCTCGGATATGCCTGCACCTTGTTAATGGACCTGACCAAAGGTGAAGTCCTGGAAGTCTGAAAGCGTTCTGCCTATAGATTTTTTTCACTCGTTACCATATGTGCCACATGCGCACCTAATGAATATCTATGAAGCGAGAAATTCTGGGTTTTTTTTTGTATGAATGCATG
Organism: Amblyomma maculatum; assembly: GCA_023969395.1. Taxonomy (NCBI): domain Eukaryota; kingdom Metazoa; phylum Arthropoda; class Arachnida; order Ixodida; family Ixodidae; genus Amblyomma; species Amblyomma maculatum. Next base: position 47,320 of record JAJIZL010057570.1, read on the forward strand.
TATACTTACAGGATGCTGTATATATATTATTAGCTTCAAGTAAAATACCTGCACAAAAACAGACTCAACCCTGTGTTTGGCGCATGATGGGCTTAGCTGCCTCTGAGCCGTAGCACACATCAAATGAAGAAATAGTCACAAAAACAATATTAAACAATAATTGAATTGCCTGGATGCCAATGAAGCAAAGGCAGTGGCAAGCTTGGGTGGGCGATGTTGGGCAACCGATTAGCCTAGATGGATAGCAGTTATTAAAAGCCAGTGAGTAAGCTTGATTGTATGTATTGGATGCCAGTGAGATTGGCTATATAGGGCTATATTGTCATATAGGGGCCAGTGGGTATGCTTGGATTTAAGATATTGTGTAGCAGTTGAGTGAAGCTAGATGGCAATAAATAACCTTGTCTGCCATTGGTGGCCATTGTAGGAAAGTCGGTCTAGCAGATTGGATTATATCTTGGCACAGGTAACACCCCAATGAAACACCATTATTGGCGCCAATATTGGGGCCAGTTTCCCCCAATAATGTGCTGATGGCGGTCCATTGACAGCGTGCTGCTTAGGGACGTTCTTAACGTCCTTCCACTTTCTCTTGTGTCCGGTGTCGCTTTCTTGTCCCAGCTTGTCGCCGACATTTCTCTTTAGGAGCCTGCATAGCAAAGCAATCACGGTGAGGCCGAAGCAATGGCGCACCATCTGTTCGGCAACGGCGCCGCTGCAGCGCGCGGCGCGCCCACGATGCCTTCATCTGGCTGAGCTCGGCTGAAGAGGTTGGTGAGAAACCTGCTCGGCTGTTCCGCTCAACCGTGACTACGGCCGGTGCTACGCAATGTGGCAAAACCTGTAGTAGTATTGCTAACGCTCCTCCTCTACCCCTGTTCAGTGCTCTTTCATAGTTAACAAAATAGTGACGCAGCATTTTTTTGTGCAGGATTCAGTGTGGTGTGATATCATTTTACGTCACACTTAGCGTATAGCTCCTAGTGAAGTTGGAAGCTAGTTCGCGATAGATAATGTGTCCCGTGGTGGTCAGAACGTCGCGGGCCCCAAAGAGGGGACAGGTGTAGTAGCCCTAAAATGAACACTTCATGGTGCGCCTTGCGCCCGCCAAACACCAGATCCTTGAACCACGAAACCTTGCATTTTGTAGTGCTCATATTACTGTTTGCTCTGAAACATCAAGGTACTAACTAAGCGATATTAGAAACGTCTGTAATACGGAACCTGTTGTGCTTGCCTGCAATCATTTCATATCATCGCGGCACAAATCGCGGCATAAAAAAGTGACAAAGCTGCGTTTTTCGACACCAAGCATGAACAACTAAAGGGTAGAATATCGTTCCACGCAATCAACCGACGCAAATCAAACCGCATGTCTACGGCTGTTGAAAACAACTAATAATGATTTGAATGATTTGGTTTATGGGGTTTACCGTCCAAAAGAGACGCCTAATGGATGGCTCGGGAAATTTAGACCACCCTTTGTTATTACCTTGCAGTGACATCTAACAGCACACGTAAAAGCGGCTGCAAAGAACTGAATTCGATCCTTCATTCTCGGGCAAAGTAGTCAAGCGCCCTTACCACTGGGCCATCCAGACGGGGGAAATGTAACTCACTTGGGAGAATTACTCTTCCGAAAAGTAGCACCTCGATGCTGCCGAAACCACAGGAATGTAAACCTAAACAGCAAATTAAAACATTTTAGCGCGTTTTGTTAGGGCTTCTGGAGCACGACATGAATTTTCGGCGCGCAAGCCGCGGCTACGATGTTGCGCCATAGCAGAAGATTGCGCATTTCAATTGTGTAATACGTCTGATGATATTTTATCAGACAAAAATTGCCTAACAGCTTTTCACGCAGTCAGCGACAGCGATTCAGGGTCAAAACCCAGAATTGGTCTTCCGACTTTTACCCAGCGTCGCATCGTCGCAAGTTGTATCTTCTTTTCATTGTAGGTCGTTGATGCGCAGCCGGGCAGATCGAGAATCCTCTGCGCACCGAACGTAGGTGGTGAAATCTGGGTTGTCCTCCTCTGTTACGTTCTTACGTGCGGCAGCATTGCGTCGAGCTACGTCGTGCACTCCCTGCCCTACAAATGTTTGAACGGTGTCGGCATGACTATCACAGGCGGTGGTGTTATCACAAAGATGACGTAGGGCAGATGATGACCAATATCTGTCTATACACCGTTGACGTACATGAGGTTCATGTCCGCGGTAGTTTTATTGATACGCTATGTATGTCCGTTGGCCTGCATATTTAGGAGGCCGTCCCGCTGTGTATTGTTTGGCTGTAGTTTCAGATGCTTGCATGAGGTCCGGCTTGAATGTTGTTCTTTGTCCGTGATGAGCAATTCGAGTGTCCGTTGAGCGGGAATGTGCGTTGGACAAAACAAAAGCTTCGCTACGTTCAATTCGCTACCACTAAACTCCATCTTGAGGGATCGACATCAGCTGTTGGGGGAGGGCGTTCCACATACCCATCCAATTAACCCCGTCCTTTTGTGACTGCATCCACGCGACACCACCAAACTTTGTACCCTCATTGACCAAAATAACGCTATGCAGCCATCTGCAGCGCTTTCCTTTCATTGTAATTGAATTAAATACTATTAGCGACCATCGGTCATTCTCTAATTGTACTACATGTTCTGCCAGTGCCCCTTCATCAATAAGAAGGGGAGGTACGAATAGGCAGTACTTTTGCTTCGACGGAGCAGGCAAGGTAATTGATGGCGACGAAGACCTCCTGTTAACCGTAAATGAAGTGTGAAAGTTTTCACTTGAAATATCAGGTTCAGGTCCCAAAGCTACGAAAGCTATGATGGTTGGTTAAAGCGGTTTAACAAACCAAACCAACTAAGGCTGTGAGAGAGGCTCTCTTGGGTGATCTGGAAATTTCGTCCACCGGGGGTCTGAGCGCACACTTCGAGTACACTCACTACTGCATCACCACGACAGGAAGAGTCAGAAAGAGTCCGAAAAAAGTATTTTTTTTATTTTCTCGAACAGGCTTCATTGGGCGGGGAATGTGGTTCAGCGGGAAAGCGGGTGAGCTCGAAGGCTTCTTGCACCGTGGATATCCACATCACTTTTTCACTTAATATGCAACGCCAGGAGACCAGCTGGGTAAAGTAACACTTATTTTTGATTTGGTGGAGTGTGCGTACCATCCCGGTATACCTGCTGTCGGCTCATCGTGGAATGGCAGCAAAATTTTCTTTTCGAATTCCTTTAGCACGAGAAGATACGTGATCATTGTGTCCTTCTACTGTTGGTCCTCGTTTTTCGCACTACGTACAAAATGATACGTGATCATGGTGTGCACAAATTTCTATAAGAGAGCGTCGTTATTTGAAACGAAGTATGACTATCATTGCTTGAACACAGCAGGATGACAAGCTTAATCTTGCCTTCAAGGTTATCTACAAAATTTTTACTGAGAATCCGAAGATTGCTACTGTGCGATCCAGGTAGTGCTCAGCGGTCCCAAACAAGGCATCGATATGGTCATAACTCGAAGGCGCGTTGACAGGCTCTCGTCACAAAGAGTCTCCGTCGGTTAGCTTGTGCCCACAATTGTACAAAACGGTAATGTAGAGATTTTTAGGACACACGCTCTATTGAGGAAAGCGGCCGGATGGATATTTTCAGTTAGCGAGCCAGCACATAGCGTGGAATGGAGTGGTTGAAGAGGCGGAAGTCTGAGGTTGCTCAGGTGACTTCAAGAGATTTTCTCGGCTGTCGAATACTTGGCCTTGACATTCGAAAGGGATTGATGCCTGGCGTAAGGACTATCTGTATATTGTCTGCCACTCTCCTAGCCAAGAATGGCTCATCAGTCCACAGTGCTTCCGTCGTAATGAATTCAACCCTTGGCGTATTCATCAAATTACCTAGGAATAATTGCGGACTGTAAGCGGGCCTCAAGTTCCTCGAAGCCTTTCGCTCACAATGCTTTCCATTCAAATGGCACGTCTGCCTTTTTAAGCTGCGTGAAATGTTCTGGGGGCACGAAAATGTCTTGGCAAATCATTATTAAACGCGAACATTCCAAGGAAAAGGCGCAGAACTTTCTTGTCATCCGTCTGCAGAAACTCAAACCGCAGCTGCTTTCTGCAGCTCTGGAGGAACTCTACTTTTTTAAGACATGTCTCAGAAGAAACTTTTCATAACGAAGTGAGACTTCTCTGATTTCAAAGTTAACCTTGGGGCTAGATTCTGCCAAGCTCTTTGCGAAGGCTTTTCGCTGAGTCTTAAAACGTCATAGTGACGACAGCAATACAGTTTAAGCCCACCATACAAATCTTCCACTTCAAGGGTACGAGAACAGTACCATTATTCGTTGGGATATCACTGGTGTGAAGCAGACTCTGTACTCGAAGAGGCGGTGTGCTGCCATGAATCCTGTTTTCTTGTGGTCTCTTTCGTCGCCCTTAACACGCCATCACCCACTTTTAGAAATTGTAACCAGACGTTTTTAGTCTTTCAGTGCCTGTCAAGAGGGTCGTCGTCGTAATGAAGCAGCTTGACACAGTTTTTTGTAACATTTTTAAAGAGGCTGTAATTGGCAGAGAAGCGACGTGTGCCGTCTATAGTATCCGATAGAACGACTGGTGGACTTCAGGAGCTTTTTGATGGCTATGTTATATCATATTGAAGTATGTCTACAACTTTATATCATATAGCCTAGCGACCATGTGGAAAAACGTGGTCGGGGCTTCCACAAACACCTCATGCGGATATGTCTGCGATAATGCAGTTCTGGCCATTTAGATGTTGACGAAATTTTGAGGGTAATAAAAGCAGCCGCTGTAGCTTTCAGAAACGTGCGTATCGGATCTCTTCTGTTAGAGCTGGTTTGGTTTTGTTTGTGGGGTTTATTGTCCCAGAGTGACTCAGGCTATGAGAAACGCCGTAGTGGAGGGCTCCGGAAATTTCGAATGCCGCATCCTTGGGAATAGCAGTTGAGCGCCGCAACCACAGCGCCACGCTGTGGGGAGGTGAGAGTTGGGTGGACGTCAAAGATAAGTTGAGGACCTTGGTCAGGTAGATCTGGTGGTTCGTTTGGGGAGGTGTATACGTCACGGGTGTCTGCTAGCTCTGCGAGGAACACAATCATGGTGCTTTTGTTCAGATTCCGGCGTTTTCCTGCGAAGTGGGTGTCCAGCACCTGACTTTTCCATTTCGGAAATGGGAGACTTCTTTTGCACTGCCCAATCTTTTATGCCATAGCAATGCTGCTTTCGATGACGCCTTCATTTGTTTTGATTTCTAGTGTACCCAGGGGGACGACGACTCTTGATCGAGGAGGTGCTCACAATTCTTGGAGAGGATGCTTAGAGCAACGTGATGAGTCGAAATTGGCATAATAAATATGGGGTTCAGGTCGAAAGCTTGAGGAGCTTCAAGCGATGGTCGACAATCGCCCGATGTTTACTCAGAAACTCGATGCCCAAAATCACGTCACGATAGCTCTGATGGTAGACCACAAATCTGTTAGAGTAGGGAAGATTCCACTACTGATATTCTTCAAGTGCATCACCCTGACGACGTAATAATGTTGCCAGCAGCGGTGCGAGTCAGCGGGCCATCCCACGTAATTGTCAGTTTGTTCAGCTTAACTGCGAACAGTGAAGTGATAACTGAGTAGTCGGCTGCTGTGTCAACTGAAGCGGTAACCGTGCGAGCGTCGACACCATCTTCAAGGCCTCTTGTTCATTTTCCCGTATTGCATGTTGGGTTCAGTATTTTGTCTGTGCTTAGTCATGCACTGATGTTGCGACTGGTGCACGTTTTGTGGTTGTTTTTCTTGGCGGGATCACTTTTAAGTAGTGCCGCACAATCATTCACTGAGGGTGTTTTCACAATTAACTTCGAAATAATTGCTACAGCATCGTCAGTGGTAAGCGGTGGATCGCCGATTTTTTGCCGTTCAGCAACCTCCCATCCCACGTTGCTTCTAATTTCCCCTTCCAGGTCTGGGGGCCTTCCTCGCTTACAGCTGTCACCCGTTGATGCGCATCGGGAGCGCTATGACGATGTGGATTGGGATAGACGGCTTTAGTGTGCATTATCTCCCATGTATTGTCTCCATTCTAGCATTGATGAAGCGCAGGACATGTAAACAGTGGTGAAAACCTCCTGGAAGAATACTAAGTTTTGTCGAGTTGCTTGTGAGTATAAAGCGAAGACCAGAAACCTTTTCAGTTTTGCCGTCCCATCGTCTCAGTTTTAAAATAATATTTGATCACGAAAAGCGCGATTTTGAGTGTATATGAAGTATTTTGCCGACACGCCCGCGGACTGATTTTAGAGTCCCAATTTATGCGTGGATGGTAGCCACTGGCGTAGGGACAGAACTATAGTGCATGTTATCAGTGAGACAGCATATAGGGGGATCCTCTCTATATAGGAGTGACTTGAGGACAACAGACAAATTGTCTATAGATGTCCTGAAGATGTTCCGGTATGTTTAGTTAGATGTCGTGATAGGGTGAACACGTGATGTTTGTGTGCGTTGTTAGCTGACAACTACTCTTTCTTTCCAGATCATTGAAGTGCTCGAGACTTCTGCAAGCAAACGCTTCCGAAGTCTCGGTGGCTGGTGTTCGAAATACATTGAAACGTAGGTGAGCTGTTATTTATTTCAACGAGTTCCTGTTTATATGTAAATTGTGCCGGGTCTCCTTTTTATTCTTTATTGCGGCTTAACCCTTATATTCGCCTTCCTTTATATTGGCACCTAGTGTTCCCGGTGTTCTCTGCGGAACGGTTCTGGCTCGTAAACTTCTCCCTGCCTTTGCAGCAAGTCTCACCCTTTATTCCATGACTTGTTTTGGTGGAGATGCTGGGTTTAATCCCAGTATACGCAGAGCGCTCCTTCGCGCGCACAGAAACAAGTCCTATGCCAGTGGCCACCCCCGTCCACCGTGCCAACAGAATTCACCAAGGCCTGCCTGCTTACACGAGCCGTTGGAGTTAACCTACGTAGCCTCCTCCCCCACCTCCATGCAAGCCCCAAATTTTACTCTTCAGAAGCTCTTATATGGCCGTCAGATCGAAGACTGGCTCGTCAGGTTTGGCTGGGCCGCTTCACTTAATCCCTGGGACGGTGCTGCAAGTTCAGAAACGTTTTCCTCGGCCTTGGAAAGCATGCGATGAAGCCGCAGTGCTATGTTCAGAGAACCAGAAATCGTTTTAAACTTATCTTGTTGGCAGGAAAGGAAAACGTAGCCACAGCAGCAGCTTTGGTGCGGTCTGGCCTAATGCCAGTGGTGATCACAATAACCAAGAAGCTTCAATGCTTCGTAGCTAACGTGGTAATTTTAGGGGTTGAGCTTTAAATCAGCTGACCGGAGAGTATTTGACAGCATGTGAGGTGTTCAAGGTGTGCGACATAGGTTTAAGAAAGCACGACGACGTCATCTTCACAAACTAAACAAATTTTCAATTTGAGGCTAGCGAAAACCACGTCCATTATGCCCTGGAAATTAGCCAGCGTTGAATATAGGCTGAAAGGCACCACTATAAACTACTCTGTATGTCTGCGGAGACAAAAGCCGTTCTTTTTTCGCGGTGCCGCTCATCAACCTCAATCTGGTAGTGCCCACTCTTGAAGTCAATTGAGGAGATGCCCTTCTTGGTGCGACGAAGTCTGTAGAGCGAGTCGACAATATGAGGCAGCTGGTACAGATGTTACTGACTGATGTCATTCAAATTTCTTTGGTCAAAACAGAAGCGACGGGTCTAATCCTTTTTCTTTAGCAGCACGACACGGGACGACCGCGGGCTGTTGAAAGGTTGGATGAAGCCATCACAAAGCATCTCCTGAACCTGTGTTCGTGTCGCTTCACGTTCGGCCGTTGAGATACGGCACAGCTGCTGGCGTATAGGGAGGGCATCGTCGGGTGTAATAATGCGGTGCTTCACAAGATTGGCTAGCTTAAGGGGTTAAACGTCCCAAAGCGACTAAGGCTATGGGGACGCCATAGTGGAGGACTCAGGAAATTTGGACCGCCTGGGGTTCTGCACGTGCACTGACATCGCACAGCACATAGGCGCCTGCTTTTTGCCTGCACCGAAAAGCGTCTCCTGAGGCCGGAATTCAATCCCGTGTTCTTGGAAACGGTAGTCGAGCGCCCTGACCACTGCGCCAACCCTGCGAGATCGGTGCTTCACAAGAGGCGCTTGCTGTATTTCCGATCAGGTCGCGTAGCAAGCACTGTATTCTGGTAGGAGGGCACGCAGTTCGCGTTTCTGTGTTGCTGGAGATTCGTACTAATATGATGACGGTCATGGCACGGGCACACAGTGCCATTAGCTTCGAACTTAAACATTCAAAAACATCCGCATTGTAGGCTGTGAATGCGATGGTAGTAGCTCAAAAAGATGCCAGGTTTCATTGATAAAGTTAGTCATCAGGAGTTCAGATCGGCCATCACGGAGGTGGATGAGATTTCGCACCAAGCGGATGTTTTGGGTGAGCAAGAGTGATTGGTTGCCTTCAGCGAACATTGTCCCGTAACGTAATTCATCGCAGTTAACAGTCACAAATATTATTGCGTGTGGCGGAACGGAAACGCTCTTGGTTGAAAGTGAAGGTCGGTGTGGTGTTGGCGATCCTCGGCGTCAGGGTCATCAGCATTCATCATCAAGTATCAGGATGCTGAGCTTTTAGGCAGCCTGGACCACGAGCTCTTATCAAGACACGCCGATGCGGCTCATGCGTGGAAGAGACAGAGAGCTGAAACCCAGCTTTGTAGACATCTGCCTGAAAAACAAGCGTTTTTGTTTGCTTCGCCGTAGGTTATGCGTTCGCAGGTTTTATAGACTGCGAGCGATATAGGTGCTACCGCGAGTCCCAGCGCACAGCTCCATTTTTCGTGTTATCATTATTGCAAAGATATGTTTGAGTTTTTCAGCCTCGCAAAGGCTATATCTTTTATTCGCTCGTTCTTTGGGCACACCATTCCCCGTTTTTGTGTTAACTTGCGTTGGTCGTTATAACAGCCATGGTTTGCCTACTCACGGACCCGAAAGCGCATCCTTGAAGCATGATAATTCTTCATGGTTGACGAGAGATACGAAAAATAAAAGCCATTTCAGGTAGAATGTAAGATCCAGTTAGAGAACAGAGTCGTCGTTGTAGCAGTTATGTCAAGCAGAAATAGCATTTCGTGTCTTGGGGCTGTGGAACGTGACGGATATGCGCAAGATCTTAGCTTGTACATATTTATTTATTTCGAAAATACTGCCAGCCTTCCCAGGCTTTGCTCCGGATTCGCATGCATATTACAGAAATAAAACAGGACAAAAACGGTAAAGGGTGCATGGAAGATGAAAAAGGTGATAACTCATCGATGATCGTTCCTGTAGGGCAGATAAGCATTGCCAGCAGAATAGTGGTAATCGCGAGCATGTAGTGCTGCTTAAAGAGACCAGGTACCAACTACAAAACAAAATAGAGTTAAAATAATGAAGACGTCCTGAAGCTTCGCAGAACCAAAGCGCTTTGTTTCAACTAATTATAGGCGCTTCAGTTCTGTCACAGATTCCGCAGCACTAGACGGCAGTGCGTTCCACTGGCGGACAGTTCTTGCAAAAAAGTAATTTTTGAACGCTTCCGCTCTGCAGCTGTACTTTTTTATTTTTTGTGTGATATGTTCACGTAGCTCGCCCTACAACAGGCTTAACATATATGTTCCTGGTTTCACCGAGTTGACTATTGCAGAAACAATGCATACATATAATTCTCTCATAATACCGCCGAAGTTGTATATCATCTAAATTTGTTTTACTACTAGAAGAGTTGATAATTTGCAACAACTGTACGAGCTGCAGATGAACTGGGCTACTTTTTTTGGATAGAATACAGTTTCATAATATTGAGTCAACTATAAGGATCCCGCACGATCGAAGTACGTTCATGCAGCCGTATATATCCTCTCGTTCATCGCTCTCGTTCATGTAAATGACCCTGTTACGACACGAAATGCAGGCTGATGCGGCAGACGGAAAATCCCAGCCAAATATACGTGGCTGAGCACACGGTGACATCACGGGAAATTGTACATGGTGGCGGACGCCGTCAACAAAAACTCACACAGTACACTTAGCAGAAGGCCGAATAATTGCACCATTAGCTAAACGGAGTTCAGGTCAATCGTAGGCGTTTTTACTTTTTGCAAGCGGGAGCACAAGTCAGTGTGTATCACAGAAACTACGGCGCCTATGTCAACCAAAGCCTCAGCAGGTAAACTTCAACCCAAACTAAAATCATATTGGAGGGGCGTTGCGGAGAATTGTTGGGATGGCCGAGATAGTTTTCTACCTAGAACTACAGTGGGAAGTTTTCCGATAGAAGGGGGAACTTGAGAGAAGCTTGGCGGAGCGGCGAGGTAGAACGGCGAAAAGGCGAATTAGAACAGCGTCTTGAAGTCTTGTAACCACCAGGCGGAACGGAACTTTCTGGCGGGGGTGATGAACGTCGGGGATAATCAGGAAATGAATGGTGGTTAGAGCCCGAAAAGCGAGGAGGGTAGTCTGCTTCAAAGGAGTCGTAGCCGCAGCGTTCATTTTGGAGAATCGGCGACAGAAACGGGAAATATGGCCTCGGTACCCGCTGTAATAAGAAACAGGGCGGGCTGGGCGCCGCACTTGCTGCACAGTAGAATATTCATACTACGCAGGCCGGCACTTGAAGGATCTCGCGCAGATGCAGGGCGGCACAAATTACTTTGAGCCGAGAGCTCTTCACGAAATTATCCGCGAATAAGCGCACGGTGGTCATAGTCGATAGTGGAACCAATGGAAGCGGGATCAGGCAGCAGGCGTATTGACTGTAGTTCACCAAGGCGTTGATACGTCGGTATAATGGCTTCGATAGTGGTAGGCTTCTGCACGGCCAGGGCGTTAAAGGCGAGTGGGCCAATACCTTTTGAGGACGTGCCGAACCCGCTCGGCCTCTGGCATTGTGTCATTTATGCGCCAGCAAAGTGCAAAAACGTCTTCTATATAAGAAGTATAGGTCTCATTGGACCGCAGAAGTCGGGCTTCTACCTTCGTTTTGGCCGATTCCGTGCGAACAGTTGGAACAGAAAATCTGCCGTAACTTTTTTTAAAGGTAGCCCAGTCCGGAATAGTCGATTCATGGTTTAGAAAGCACATTTGGCCACATCCGTCAAGTAAGAGGACATTAATGAGTTTTTGAAGAATCGTCCCATCGGTTTAAAGCACTGATCCCGTCGTAGCTGTCGAGCCAGTCATCAGCGTTGTCGCCGCGGAGCCAGGCGAACATCTGCGGATCGCGCTGACGGCTGCTCACAGTCCAAGTGGCAAGGGGAGCTGGTGTGGAGTTGAAAGAACCCAGAACAGCGGCGTGGCACTCTTGGGTCATGACGACGGTGGTCGGGGTCAAACGGCGGCCAGAAAGGAGCTCCAGGTAGATGCAGGTGACAAAGCCGCGGGGACTTTAAGGCGCACCTCCACCACGTGTAAGGGGTGGCTTGGCGAATCAGCTTTTATTCCAGACCTGGTCGCATACTGTAGCAGACCACACTCCGCAAAGTCGCTTGGTATCTACAAGAGAGAGAGCATGATGAAGAGGAAGCAGCCCGTTCACCCGTGTGAAAGATGAAACGCCACACAGCGCTCACTATATTTAGTTACCCATACGGATCACACACAACCGAAGTATATTCATGAACCGGCATTATATATATTTTGTAATTTATGAGTTTTATATCATGAGTAGCTTTCTGCAGGGTCATTTTCGTATAGCCCATATTTTGCATAGCCCTTTTTGAACGTAGGAAACATGCCCATTCCAGCTGAGGCCAGAAGTGTTAATTAAATATAAGCACTTGTTCCTTTCAACGCACATGACGTGACCTTGAACGGAATACGGAAAAATAATGGGTGTCTTTTTGTGTGCTTTTGCTATTGCTGCTCTTTTATCTTGTTTACTTTCATTTCCCACGTTGTGAACCAGTTTCCTATTTTGGCTAATGATTAATTTTGTACAGTGGTCATTAGACTTTTTATTTTTCTTAGATGATACAGTCATTTGCAAACAGCTTTATTTTGATGAAAACTTTGATCAAGATATCAACATAAAAAATAGAAAGAAGAGAGGCCGAAGACATGAACCCAGTTGAACACCTCACCTTAGAAACGTTAACTGGCGCACACTCTGTCAAATGACACACATTGACTTTTATAAGAGATATGCAGCAGTCGTTACGAGCATCGTAGCATTTCTGAGAATCTGCTCTAGTTTTATTAATTTTGAGTTGGCCACCCAGTCAAACGTTTTGTCGAAGCCCAGGGAAATATCTGTCGGGCGCTGGCTATCTAATGCTGCAGCAAAATCAGGGACCCATTTAATATGTTGCGTTACCGTGGGGACCCTCATGCGGTAATCGTGTTGCCGAGCATCGATTAAATCGTTCTCCCATAGAAAAACATATATGCGTTTCCATATCATGTGCTCCATTATTCTTGCGCTTGTGGACAAAATCTAAATTTGCCAATACGACGCCAGAAGTGATTTGGGTTTTTTCTGCAATTGTGCTATGGGTATAACTATTATAATGTTACGGGGGTGTATCTATTGTAACTTGCGTTGCGATGGGCGAACCTCGGCACAAAGTCTTCAGGGGCCGTGCAGCATCCACACGCTCAGTGTCGTCTTCTAGACCACTTCGTCGTCCACGCGTTCCTCGATCGTCGTATTAGTCTGTGAACGCACCAATTCATCGGTGACGCGTTTCCCGGTAAAACTATCTCCCTCGGCAAGAGGCGACGTCCCGGTGCGTATTAGGCGTGCGATGTAGAGGAGGAATGATATGGCTTGAGGCGGGCCACATTCACTATTCGGAAGTGGGTGTACCGAGAGGGAACTTTGGGCGGAGCGGTGTAACCTTATGCTACTTTAGTAAATGGGCGTATACAAGATAAGGACCTGTGTAGTGGGGCAGACGTTTTTCGCACAACCCCACACGGCGGGACGGGAGTCAGAGCAATACCAGAGATCCGGGAGGATAATGAACATCACGGTGGTGAACGTCATAGGGGCGTTTTTGTGCTTCTTCAAAGGCAGAGAGATTGTGACGAGCAATCTGCCGGGCGGCATCGGCTCGGGCGATTGTATCGTGGGCGTATGTTGTGACGGGGCCTGCGGCGGGAAGCAAAGTGTCGAAGGGCAGTAAGGCGTCTCTTCCAAAGAGAAGAGTGTCCAGCAGTGTCATAGCGCGAAGAGTTATATGCGAATGTGACAAATGGCAGAATAATATCCAGTCGCGGGGACTGTCGGATACATACATGGCAATTATGTCGGTGAGTGGTGATGAAGACGTTCCGTAAGACTTTTCGTCTGAAGGTGATACACCGTGGTGAACTTGTGCCGAACGGGGCAAGGACGAAATATTTCACCAAGAACTCCGGAAAGGAAACAGCGGCCACGGTGATTAAGTAGTTGACGGGGAACACCATGGTGAAGTATGACGTCATGCAAAAGCAAGTCAGCAACGTCAGTGGCGCTGCTAGTTGGAATGGCGCGAGTGATCACGTACCGCGAGGCATAATCGGTGGCCACATCGATCCATTTGTTTTCTAACAAGTACTCCGGGAAGGGGCCTAGTAGGTCAAGGTCAACATGAGAAAACGGCTCTGTGGGGTTAGCAATCGGCTGCAGGTGTCCAGGAGGCAGAACAGGGGGTTTCTTCCGCCGTTGACAGAGGTCGCAAGCGGCTACATAACGTTGAACGGAGCGCTAGAGTCCAGGCCACAAGAATCGCCGGCGCACGCCGTTGTAGGTGCGTGGGAAGCCAAGATGACCAGCTGTAGGGGCATCATGCATTTGTTCGAGAACGGCAGAGCGTAGGTATTGGGTTATGACCCGCAATTGGACAACGCCATCAGGTCGCATGTTGCGGCGGTACAGCGTGTGCCCATGCTGGAAGAACAGGGCGAGGGAAGAGACACGGCTGTCTGTGCGGACGCGGTTGATGAGAGAACTGAGGGTTGGGTCCAAGCGCTGTTCGTCAGCGATGTGGGTGACGTCGAATATAGGAAGACACAGGGGTCCGATTCATGGTCTGTAGAGAAAGGGGGCTCGACGGGATAACGGGACGGAGATTCTGCATCGTGGTGGAGCCGACCGGATTTGTATACAACCGAAAAGGTATACTCTGCAAGTGCATTGCCCAGCGACCGAGGAGGCCAGAAGGAGCCTTTAGGAAAGACAGCCAACATAAGGAATTGTATCTCAAAATAACGGCTTGAGAGGCAATTTGGTGCTGCATAATACCTAGAAATGTGGCGCAACAAGCACAAACACAAGCGTGTGTTGTGTCTCTTCGCTTGTTTTTTCTGTTTGTTGCGCCACATTTCTGGGTATTATAAGGCATGGTGGTCGGTAATAACAGTGAAGGGCCGGCCCAATAAGTAAGGTCGGAATTTTCCAATGGCTGAAACGAGAGCCAGGCACTCCCGTTACGGAATAGAATAGTTCTGTTTCGCTGAAGAGAGAAGACTACTGGCGTACGCAATCACGCAGTGCTAGCCGCGTTGCCGCTGTGCAAGAATGGCTTCAATTGCGTGGCCACTAGCATTAGTGCGGAGATGCGTTGGAGCAGACGGGTTAAAATAAGCCAGCCCAGGAGGATTGGGGAGAACAGCGATGAGGTCGAAGAATGCGGTAGCCTGCTCTGGACCCCAAGTGAAAGGGACGCCTTTCTTCAGCAGATTGGTGAGAGGGCGAGAAACGGCGACGAAGTTTGGGACGAACTGGCGGAAATAAGAGCAAAGTCCTATGAAGCTGCAGATAACATGGGGTAAACACGGGAAAATAGAAGAGCACTGAGAGCTCGAACTTTGTCGGGATCAGGTTGCACATCGGTGGCGTTCACCAAATGACCAAGCACTTGAAGTTCGCGGCGAAAAAAATTGCACTTCTTTGCGTTCAGGTCGAGTCCGGCACGGCGAAAAAATGCCAAGATGGAAGAAAGGCGATGCAGGTGGCTTTCAAATCAAGGCGAGAAGGCAATCACGTCATCCAAGTAACAGAGACAAGTCTGGCATTTGAAGCCACGGAGTGAGAGTCCATCATCCGTTCAAATGTGGCAGGGGCGTTGCAAAGTCCAAAATGCATAACCTTAAATTAATAAAATCCATCGGATGTGACGAAAACTGTCTTCTTACGGTCTTGTTCGTCAACACAGATTTGCCAGTAGCCGCTACAAAAGTCGGTGGAGGAAAAGTAGCGGCTTCCATGTAAACGATCCAAGACATCGTCGATTCGCGGAAGCGGGAAGATATCCTTCTTTGTAATCTTGTTCAGGTGTCGACAGTCGACGCAAAAGCGCCCACTTACGTATTTCTTTCTAATGGGCACGACAGGGGATGCCCAGGGGCTGTTTCAAAGGTTTGATTATATCAATGGCCAACATCTTGTCGGCTTCCTGCTGAATGATCTGGCGCTCAGGAAGGGACACACGATAAGGTTTCCGATGTACAGCTGTTGCATCACTAGTGTCAATATGGTGACTCACAACTGATGTTTGGCCCACAGAAGCGGCGGCAAAGTCAAATATGTCGGCAAAGACCAAAGGTTATGCAGGTCCTGAGTGTGTTCTAGACTCAGGTCAAAGGCAATCACCGCAGAAATAGGGTCGGTAAATGGGATGGGGAATACGGGTGCTTGAAGGGCGCTTGAAGGTGGGCCAGGTGTAAGTCCACAAATGGTGTAGTCTGTAAGTGGGGACAAACTAGCAAGGAATATACCTTCGGGGAGAACTTGGGGCGACAGCTGAAGTTCAGGATAGGGAGGTACATGGTTTTCTTGGTAACGCGGAAGATGAGGTGAGCAAGAACGACGTTTCGGTGAGAAAGACCTCGGTGATGGGGCAAGCAATATAGTCACCCTCAGGCACAGGCATAAAAGGTGACAGAGGTAGGTAAACAGCAGTCAGGAAGCAGGCGAGTGAACTCAGTGGAGCGAAAGTTGGGTGTAGATTCAAGATGTTCTGAGCAGACAGGTAGGTCCAAACGAAGAAGGCCGCTGGAGCGGTCGATAAGGGCAGAGTGGGCCGTTAAAACGTCATGACCGTGGATCAAATTGTCAGGCACATATTGAGGACGGTAAACAAAACAGATAATATAATCGAATAGGGTGACTCAGGCAGTGCATACGCCAGTGATGGCAGCAGTACTGCCATCTGCAACACGAATGGTGTTCGATGCGGCGAGGTCTGTTCTTTTTTGAGGCGGCGGCAAAACTATGAGCTCAGCATCGAGACTTGGCACTAGTGTCAAAGAGGGCAGAGACAGGAACGCCATCCACGAGCAGGGAAAGGAGGTTACAGGGCGAAGAAATGGGCAGTAGAGGAACTGCAGGTCGGGGTAGCAATGCAGTGTCACCTCCGGCAGCTGCATTAGCTAGTTTCCCATGAAGCGGCCAGCGGAGAACAGTCAGGAACTACGGCGAGGAAGTGAACGGGAACAGTGGGCTGGTCCGGAAGGAGAGTGAATGGACACAGGAGGAGGCGGAAGTGGAGTGGTCTCGATGCGGGGCGAGAAACGGCGGGGGCCGTAGTCGGAATAGCGGTCAACGTGAGGAAAAGGTGATGGTGGTGAAACCCAGCGGCTGCGGCAGTAGCGAGAGATATGACCAATAAGCGAGCACGTGTAACAGATTGGCCGATCGTCAGGGGCGCGCCACTCATCAGGATTACGGTACTGGTAACGTGGCGTGTAGGTGTGCGCGGCGTAGCGGAGGCGACCATGGGAGCGACGGGTGCTCGAACTGTGGTGTTCCACAGTGCGACTACAAGGGAAGCCCAAGTTGGCAACCTCTTCACGGACGACGGCTAGAATGAGAGATATCGTCGCCAGGTTGCTGTCCGAGGAGGGCGGGTTGGGTGCAGCAGGAGCGAGCGCTTCGATTTCACGACGCACGATGCGAGTAACGTATTCAGGGTTTGAAAGCTGCCTTAGCTCTGGCAGATCCTCGCACGTGGAGCTAGGGGTGGTGTTGGGGAGCCAGTCGAAGCGATGTGCAATGCGTCGGAGTTTGGCCTGCTCGAAGCGGCCACAAACCTTTAGAACAGAGTCAACCGTAGAACAGTCCCGACAGAGTAAACGATTAAAGGGTTTCGTTGGCTATGCCTTTGAGGATGTGCCCCACCTTATCAGCTTCCTCATGTCTTTATCAACTTTTCGGCACAGGGCAAAACGTTTTGGATATAGGTGACATAAGGCACAGTTGATGTTTGGGCGCGAGTGGCGAGGACCCTCTTGGCAGCGATTTGACAGCCAACAGGCTTTCCAAACATGTCTCGGAGTTTTTCTTTGCAAACATCCCAGGAAGGAATAACGGCTTTGTGTGTTTCGAACCACACTCGTGCCGTGCCAATGATCTGGAAGTTAACATTGGCCAGCACCAACGTGGCGTCCCATCTGTAGTGATGGTTAATGCACTCATAAAGCGGGAGCCATGGGACATCCACCTCATCGGTACCGAAGAATGGGCGAGGGTTACGTGGGTGAACCAAGACGACATTAGGAGTTGCAGAGGTAGGTGGAGCCGCGTCGGTTGTCATCGTGATGGTTCTTGTAGCATCGCCACGGCCGCTAGCGGCGCACCAAGGAACAGAAGCCCCGCCAGTCAGCAAGAGAGCAAAACCTCGGTTTATTGCGAAGTAGAGTCATAGAGAAAGAAATCTCTTTCTCTATGGTAGGCTCGCCTTTTTATAGGCATGCATCACGTGAGAAATGGAAAGGAAAAAAGAAGGGAGCGGCGATAGCGGCCGCCGCCCCGAACGCTGTCTTCGAACGCTGACGTGTGCGCAACGGACAAACTGCTGAACAGAATATGTCACACTTCTTTCTCCTTAAAATTGTAAACGCTGCACCGGTCTGCGTTGCCTCGTAGAACGACTAAGGGCTTGTTCGGGGCTTCTTGCGGCTTCCTCTGTCTGTGCTCGTTGGGTCGTAGGCTGACCTGGAGAAGCGACGCCGGGAAACTGTTTCGGATAGTGTGAGCCACTGGGAATGCGGATCGTAGGACTAGTATGGTCTGCAGTCGTTGGTCAGCTAACTTGGGGTTTTGCTCGCTCACATAACTTTCGCGCTGGTGATCATCTGATGTACAGACGCATTGCAAACGAACTTGATCTGCATGTCTCCGGGCCAGGCCCATTGGCGTTGACACCGTGGCCATCCTGGAATCGGACGCCGTCGTGAGCCGTCCCGATATCCACTTGTCCCCGCTACCATAGTTCCGCACGTAAACATTTGACTCCAGCAGTGGTGTCCAGGCATCTTGACCCTGCGGTGGCTCTGCAAGAATAGAAGAAAACACGAGTCCAGCCAGCATCGTAATTGGTATCCCAAAAATATCTCCGCGGGGGATTTTCCAATTTTCTGCGAAGTGCTGCGGTAGTTAAACAAGTCTTACTAGATTGGCCTCCAACTTCCCTTATTTCATTTTGCCAAGCCCGTCCCTCACCGTTCTCACAGCTCTTTCTGCGGCTCCATTCGACTGAGAGTGGTAGGGGGCGCACTGTAGATGCACTTTATTATTTTTTGTTTGCGAATGTAGCAAATTTCTGGCTGGTAAACTGCGCTCCGTTGTCAGAGACTAACGTTCGTGGGACTCCCATCCTACTAAAAATAGAACACAGGCAGCTAACAGTTGTTTCAGGGTTGGTATGCACCAGTGCTATGGCTTCAATCCATTTAGTATGCGAGTCGACCACTACGAGGATTATATTTCTTGCGATTGGACATGCACAATTCACGGGGAATACGCGACCACTTTTCATTGGTGGATGGCCACTTAACTGGTGGAGTGGCCGTTGGCATCGGCAGGTTCTGGATGCAGTTCTGACAAGTAGCTGATATTTCCTCAATGTCCTTATCCAACCCTGGCCACCAAAACATAGAACGAGAAACTGCTTTCATAGCCGACGATCCCTGGTTCGTCTCACGCAGAAGACAAAAAACCCTTGTACGAGCTTCTTCCGGTATATTACCACACGATTTCTCCAGTACACTAGAACATGCGCAACTGACAATTCCGGCTTCCGGTCAAAGAATGGCAGTATAGAAATGGTGTAATGGGTTTGCGGTTCTGGGCCACCCGTTCATAACTTAACAGTTAATCTCAGTCGAAACGGGGTCGGCGGCTGTCAAGGCAATGAGCTCACGTGTTGGCACACAAACTTCATCAGTCTTTCCAGGGATAAGACGTATTCTGGAAGTTCAGCATCCGCGACAGGTTCCGGAGCTCGTTGTGGTAGGTGGCTCAGGGCATCGGAGTTGAGCATCTGCTTTCCCGGAGTATACTGCAAATTGTAGAGGTAGGCTCCGAGGCAGAGTGCCCAGCGCTGGATGCGTGCGATGGCCATTGTTGGTATCTGACGATCAGGTCTCAGCAGGCCCAAAAGCGGCTGCTGGTCGGTTACCAGTGTGAATTCTCGCCCTAGAAGGTAGTCACGAAATTTTGTTACACCAAATATGAGTGCTAGTGCCTCTCGTTCTAGTTGGGAATAGCTCGTTAATGTTCTAGAACAGACCCCAATTGGCCTATATGAACGTTCCCGATTGTGTGGAACCGAACTGCTCCCACACCCCGAGGGGACGCGTCGCATTCCAATTCCTTTTTCGGATCCAAAGGCACAAGAACCTGGGCAGGCTTAAGCCTTTGTTTAGCCGCATTAAATGCGGATTCATGTCCCTCTTTCCAGCGCCAGCATGCATTGTTTTCCAAAAGCTGATACAACGGGAAAAAAGTAGTCGACATGTTAGGCAGGAACTTGGCGTAAAACGTCAGCATTCCGAGAAATGCTCGCAGTTCCGCGACATTTCGCGGGCTTGGTGCCTTTACAATCGCCTCAACGTTCTTTTCTGTCGGATGAAGAACGTCTCGGTCAATTCGGTGCCCCAGATAAGATACAGCCGGTCTGCGAAGTTCGCACTTAACGTATATAAGTTTCACTCCGCGTTCTCTCACCATTGTCGTTTTTTCTTTCTGAGACAACCACGTCGTCTAAATAAGCTTGTGCGCCCGGAAGGCCGGCCAGCACCTCATTCATCTTTCTCTGGAAAGTTGCCGGTACCGATGCTATTCCTAATGGTAGCCTATTAAAGCAGAAAACTCCTTTATGCGTGTTAATGACGCAGACTTTCTTTGCCGCTTCAAGTGGTATTTGGTTGTATGCACCTCCAGGTCCAGCGTGCTGAAACAGTGACGATCACTTAAACGGGCAAACATGTCATCAATAAGGGCCAGTGGATATTGCTCGGTGTCATAAGCTGAGTTCAAAGTGGCTTTAAAATCGCCGTAGATTCCGACCATGCCGGGTTTTTTAGCACAACTACAATGGATCTTGCCCATTCGGAATGCTTCACTGGCGACAGCACGCCTGTAGAAACTAGCCTGTCCAACTCCAGTGTCACTTTATCGCTTAAGGCATGGGGAATGGGCCGGGCCTTACAAAATCTGGGAATGACTCCCTCTTTAAGGTGCAGACTAGTGGGGGTCCCACTGATTAGGCCTAGATTGGTAGAAAAGACGTCCTGTTAGTCTTCGAAAATGCTGCGTATGGGGTAGCTGCTTTTGCGGTCTTTCGGCGAGCCGTCTTGGGCTGCTATTAAGCGAGTCACGCCCACAGAGGCTCAGTGCCGCATAATCTAACAAAGTTAAAGGGCACCCCTTGGTAGCGGAAGCGTAACTCAAGTTCTTCCAGGAGAGTTAGGCGGCCTACGTAGCAGGGCAACTTCATGTTTGATGCTTTCAGACTTGGCCACTGCTTGCGGTACTTCTCATAACTTTCGCGAGGGATGACGCAAATCGGCGACCCGATATCTACCTCCATTCTCAATTCGACGCCTCCCCACGAGAATACTCTGCGAATAGGTGGCTCCAGAAATTATTTTCTTTCATACGCTAGTGTACAAATAAGAGACGTCTCTGTTTCATCGCTCGACGAGCCTTTTGTGACAGCCAAAGTGTTGGTTCCCGTCGCCTGCGTCTTGTCTGCATGCGACACACGACTTCGGCACTTCCGCGCAAGATCACCTTTCCAGCCGCACCGGTAACACCGAGACTTGGCCCACAAGCAGGCGTTTTCTTCATGGTTCTCACTGCCGCATCTGCTGCAAGTTTCGGTGAAGAAACGCTTCTGTGCAACTCGATCCGGCGTCTTGCTGCTTGCCTCCACTTTGAGTAGTGGCGTCTCCTCTGCGTTCGTCCTTTTTACACCGGTTTCTGCGGCTACTACCGCCATTGCTATTGCCTCCGCCTCTTGTAGCGCTAAGTCCCTTCTAGACAAGAGCTGTTTCTGTACTGCACTCAACCTCACACAGCAAACAATACGATCCCGTAGCATCCGGTCCAGACTGCTTCCAAAGTTGCAGGTATCCACAATCTGCCGTATTTCCACCAGAAACGCCTGAATTGCAACGCCGGCTTGGCAACGGTTAAAAAATTTGAAGCTTTCAGTGATTTTGTTTCTTTTAGGGTTGTAATACTCGTTCAAGGTTGCAATTGCTTCTTCATAAGTCACTGCATTTGACGTTCGCGGAGCTACGTTTCCTGCCAATATCTGGACAGTGTTTGTGCCTAATGCTGCCACAAGCAATGCTCTCTTCTTTGCTGAATCTGCAACGGCGTTTGCTTCAAAGTATGCTTCCACCTTGATAAGGTATGGTTTCCACTTATCTGTACTTTCGTCGAAATTTGAAAGGTTCAGATGCGCCATGCCTTCTAAGAGTGCGGTTCGGTGCTGGGGTTCTTTCACGGCTTGTGCGTCGCCAATCCTCGTCGCCACTGTAGCATCATCCCCGCCGCCAGCGGCGTGCCAAGGAACAGAAGCCACGCCGGTCAACAAGAGAGAAAAACCTCGGTTTATTATAGAGAAAGCAATTGGTAAAGAGCGGACACTCCCATTGGGCTCAGCGGCCCATTTGACTGTAGCGCACCAAGCGGCCGGCGGCAACTATTTCCGGTCTTGCTGAAAGGCGCTCGATTTCAATGCTAGCATGCGCTGCGCCCTTCCCTGCCCTTTTGGCATATTATTTTGGTTTTACATGGTCTGCTAGTGTTTTTATTTGTTTTCAGCATGCATAACAACATGAAACATAGATTCCCAGTTCTCTACACTGGAAATCAACGCAGCTGCGCTACAGCCTTTGCAAAACAGTATTGCAGAAAAGACGCCAAGTGCTTTGTGAAATGAACATTTATTTTGCTTCATATAAAACACATGAGAGATGCAACAGATGTAGACCCATGCATTGAAAAAACTTGGCACACATTAGGCGATGTGCACAGTAAATAAAAATAAAAATACACAAGGCGAGAGACAGCACTTAGGTAGAGAAAAAATAGCATAGCGTTGATTTCCAATTGCCAATGATAGGTAACGAAACAGGCATTATACATAAACTACACAGTCCCAGTCGCGGCTACCTTAGCAAGGGTAACTTGTATTGTTCAGGGCAGAGAGGAGTACTGAGGCTTGTAGGAAGGCCACAACATTCACTCGTCGCATCTAACGTGCTTCGGCTACAGTCCGTAGGTCCATGCAATGCTGTTGATAAAGGAATAAACATGATACAGAAGGTTGCAATGAAATGTAAGGCCGCTGCACCGCGCACACATCTGTGCATATGGGTGCGTACTGAAGACTTGGTGAGCAGCGGTTGTGCCTCAGAACAGAAAAGCTGTCATTCATAAAATTGATACAAAAACTACTCTTGCGACGTATAGGTCAGGAAATGCAGGCTAACCGAACTTGTCTGAAAATGTATTTATACAGTGAGTGAAATACCAACCACTAAACTAACAATATCACTCAAAAGCACTAAACAGCTGAAGTAATGAAGCTTGCAGCATAATAAAACATTTCTCACTTTAACGTTGTCCCGTTAAATGCAACGCGACAGCACGCAAAACTAGCCGTTCGCAAAACCGCGGCCTGCCCTCACCACGGCCGGCGAGCACGCCATGTTGGCTTGCCCTTCATACGCGACTTTGTGAAGCGCAGACAGCTGCGCTGAGCTAAACTGCCCGAAATACTGCACAGTGTTACATTTGGGTCAGCGCCTCTCGGTAGCGTTGGCCTGGCGGCTCCGTGGACGGCGGACGGCATCAAAGGTGCCAGCAAAGACGAGGCGTCTTTTAACGAAACAACCTTTACTGCAACATCATGAAGAAACGGGCAGTGAAGCTGACCCGGAGAGATTACAGACACTCTCACACAGCTGCCCTTACAAAAATGGATAATGAATTTCTGTTACCCACGTAATGTGTTTTTGATGAGTCATCAACCACTCAAAGGAGATTCAAGATTAGATGTGTTTTAACATCATATCCGCAGCAGACTTTCCTTTGAGATCACACATGAAGTTTTGTGCTTGGAAAACGCAACAGTATTTTTGCGTAGGATCTAATGTGGAAATACATTGACTTTATCAAATGAGGAAATGTATACATCACTAAGTGAATATATATTATTTCTTTGTTAACTGCACACTTTCAGAGCCCTATGTTTTCATTTCTGATTAGCATATGTAGGATGTTGCCTAAGAAACAATTTTTATGTGTTTTAACATGAGATCCGCAACAGACTTTCATTTGAGATTACGCAAGAAGTTTTGTACTTGGAAAACAAAACAGTATTTTTGTATAGGAGCTAATGTGGAAATACATTGACTTTCTCAAATGAGGGAAATTATACATCACTAAGCGAATGTATATTCTTTACTATGTTTTCATTTCTGTTTAGCATGCACTGTAAAAACAAAAACAACATTTTGGACATTTGTTTCACTCAAAACACGCTTACACCCTGCGTCTTGGGTGTTTGTGCCATTGCAAATCACTTCTTGCCAAGCGAATGGGTGCTGTGGTTGGACAATATGCTTGAGGGTGTTACGGGCAAGGATATTGTTGTGTACGCGAACCGACGCACTGCCACACCGCCTCCAAGCTAACGGACGCAAGGCCGCTCCATTTCCAATGCCTCCTTGCACCTGCGAGCAGGCCGTTTTGGAGAGACCAGCAGGGGATACCCCGGCCTGCGCCGACGACGACGCGCGGACGTAACCCGAGCCGTGCGTTGTCTCGGAACTGGACCGTCCTGGGAGCATGTGCGCGACCATGGCACGAGAAGCAATGCCTTCTTTATAATGCATGATATTTTGCGTGTTTCTTAAGCTTTCGAGCTCCTTCTTGCTCTGCGTATAGATTAGCCGAGCCCTCAGTCATCGCAACGCTTCCCGAAATGTTTAGATACAAATAAGATTTAGTTACCAGTAAAATAGTGTTGGCGCTGCTTCGCTTGCCGGTATTGAAGCTTGCTCGCACTTTTTTTCCTTGAAGGTTCGTGCTACAGCTCCGTGTTCAGCGAAAATTACGCCCAAGGTAGCAACCACCGAAGAGCCAGCGCTGATAAATTTGCCAGCGATGCCAAACTCGATATGTTAAAATGACTGCAGTGGACAAAATAGTGCGCATAGGTATCTAGAACATTAGATGCAAGTTCTAATGTCAAGAAGTTGTAATTGTTAGAGCAGCAGCAATGGCCTGTACACTTCGAAACATGCTTCGAAGCATTCTGTCCCAACCTTATGAATGCAGTCCAGACATAAGAAGCAAATACGTTAACGCCATTATCAGTTCCCCGAGTGGCCGGGTGGTTAGCGTAGAAAGCTACGTAGCAAGAGGTACCGAGTTCGAATCGCGCCAGAGGTCCAGTTTTTTTTTCGCTGTTTTATTTTTTTTTTATTTTTTAGCTTTTTTTAATGTAGTTGAGGTGCTTCGCTACATTTTAGCTTTTACTTTTTATCCAAAAGTGCTCATTGGTCAACACTCATGAACAACACACAAGAAATGCACACATTAGGTACCAACCAGAAACACGGTGGCCAACTTTCTTGTGAAACTCATCAAAAATGCATCAAGAAAATGTATAGAAATGTTAATGTGCATGATGAGGAATGTAATTACCATTTAATCAGAAACTCCTTAAGCTTTTTTGTAAGGGTGGTGTCTAGCGTCGTGCCAACGGCGCGTCAAAGTAGTCTCTGTCCCAGCGGAGTCGGCCGCTGCTTTTTATAGTTTTTCCCGTTCACAGGGAAAGGGTAAACCTTCACAGGAAAGGGAGAGCCAAACATGTTGGTTCACGACGAATGACTCAATCGCAGGTGTTCCGACCTCATCTCCTCCACCTCCTGGAGACAGGAGAAGGCGACGCACTTTCCCTCGAGCTCCAGGCTTGGCCAGCTTTTGCACACACACGCACGCACACACATTTGGCGCGTGGCAGGAACACGTCGAGTCTTGCCCGCGGGAGGAAGCGTTGCGCGGCCGATGAACGGCGCCGAAATGGCCGATCTGCTCGCGGTTCTGCCTGTTGCTATGTGGTGGCCGCGTCAGCTGCCCCACTTGTCGGTGGAGAAACGTAACAGACTGCCCCGCCGGGGAAGGGAGATCCCGAAGGGCAGGGGACTGCATCCGCTGTCCGGAAGGATCGGGATGTTGCTGCTAGCCGGGTTCATCCGACTCTGTTTCTCTTGAGCCAGTCAGCCTGAAGAATTCCTTGGCAAGTCCGGGTTTCCAAGGCACTTTGCAACTTGTCTTCAGGAGAGATTTCTGATAACCTACAGCATCACAACCACGCTAAAAACTCAACCGGTCAGCCAGCAAGCACGGCACAATCTTCACTAAGTTATGCCAGACTATTTCCCTCTTATGCCCGCATTTATATTAAAGGGCAGCTCAGCAGCACTTGGAACGCGTCCACAAATTTCAAAATTGCGCTTTCAAAAACGTCATTCTCAAACAAAAATAATACAATGGAATACGTTCAAAATGCTATGCCAGGAAGAAAAACAACAACTAGTGAATAAAGGCTTCTTCTCACGTTATGGGCTTCGACTTAAGCCATCGGCGTTACCGTTGAGATCACCTTTTTCACTAAAGCTTCGGTTGTCCGTTTCACGGAGCAACCTTACCTTCCTGTCTCTGTGCGAAGAAACACATGAGCATAAGTCACTCACTTTTCTGAACAACCTATCCCTCTCCTTACGTGTGGCACACCAGTCACGCGATTTCTCGGCACGGGCGCATTAGTGCCTTTGGGATAGTCGCTTTCTTTTTCGCGATAGCTTACACTTTCTCCATTCTTTCTCGCGCCTGCCTTTCCGTTTTTTTCTACGGCAGCACTGAAACACATGCGTTTTGTTTTCTTTTCGCAATCGTTTGAGTGTCCTCTCCTTACGATGGCAGCATTCTTTATCGCGCCTGCCCTTTCGCGTTCTTCGTCGGCAGCACGGGAATACTAGCCTTCTGCTTTCTTTCTGCAATCGTTTGCTCTCCTTACGATGGCAGCATTCTTTCTCGCGCCTGCCTTTCCGCGTTTTTCGGTGGCAGCACTTGAATACTCTATTCCTACTTTCTTTCGGCGCAAGCTCCGGCAAGCTAGCGGTCAACGTTCTAGCGGTAACCGGAGCTAGTAGGACACGGGTGTCGTCAAGTGCGGCGCCGCCTCTACATCGCGGCCTGCAGCGCAGGACTCACTTTCAGTCAAGTCCGAACGAAAACAACGGCTGACGTCAGTCGCGTCAGTCCCCCTTCTAGGCATTTGCTCTGGCGGCTCGCCACTCGGTGCGTCGCCTCGCTCAGAGCTAACCAGCGCACGATCAAGCTCTTTC
>JAJIZL010057570.1:74446-90176 GCA_023969395.1 Amblyomma maculatum
TTCAGTCAAGTCCGAACGAAAACAACGGCTGACGTCAGTCGCGTCAGTCCCCCTTCTAGGCATTTGCTCTGGCGGCTCGCCACTCAGTGCGTCGCCTCGCTCAGAGCTAACCAGCGCACGATCAAGCTCTTTCGACAGCTGGGGCGCTTCGGATTGCGTGAGGGCCATATGTGTCACGTCCGCGTTCGCACCGGGGTTGCTTTCGCGAATACAACCTAGCGTGGTATTGGGGCACGAACGATTCTGACTTTGCTCTGGTCGTTCACTGTCGCCTTCGCAAGTCTCGCTCTCTACAGCGGACGCGCACTCCTCGTCGGTCTGCCCTGGCTGATCACAACTCGCGGGCTGCGCAGCTTCCCTGATTGGCAATTCGCTTTTCTGCGCGCCCTGCTCTACAACACAGTCGATTTCGGAGACTGAAAGTTTCTCCTCTCCTAGCTCGTTTCCAGCTCCGTCGCGCTCTACACAAGCTTCTGCTTTCGACTCGAGAGGCGGTTCAGTTATTATCAGTTCCCCACACTCATTTGATGGAACTGTATCTCCTACAGCTACTTGGGTTGGCATGCAGTTCACCTCGCTTAACGGCGTCACTTCGGACTTCTCGCCGATTAAGCCTGTGCTAACCGTCTCAGCTAGTGGCTCGACCAAGGTAACACAATACTCCTCTGTTCGAGGCTCGGTCGGCTCGCTACTGCGGTCACGTTGCTCAGCCGCTTCCCGAAGCTGTTTCTCACACTCCGCTGCAAGCTCGATTTGCTCCGGAACTTCCGCACTGTTTAGCCAATCGCTTACAGCGTCTTTCAACTGATACGCCAAATCAAAGTACGACTTGTAACACTTTTTCTCGCTCTCATATCTTTTCCGAAGATCATGAGGCGTTATCTGATATCGTATCAGCAATGACTCTTTTAGTTCATCATAATTTTTCAAGCGGTCGCCAACCAATCGCTTGATTTCTTCCGACGCTTCAGCGGAGAGAAGAGCTACCAACATCTGCGCCCAACTATCTCGCTCGAAACGTTTACTTCTGCAGACACTTTCGAAGTCTGCCAAATACTTTGCCATATCCTCGGCGATGAGGAACGGCGGCGGACCGTCTCGCGGTATTGAACTGTTACAATGAATGGCATTAAAAGCTTTAATCGTTTCCATGCTCATTCCATGTGCTAAAATCTCCAGCTGTATCAGTTTGCTTACGCGGGCGTCCTCTTTCTCGCGACGTTCACGTTCCTCTTTCTCATGACGTTCACGTTCCTCTTTCTCATGACGTTCGTCAATGATCTCAAGGCATTACAAAAGCTCGTCATCTTCAGCTTCCAACGCAAGAATAGCCTTTAACACTTCTGGTTTTTTGAGTTTGCCTGACAAATTCAGACCCAACTCCTTCGCAAGCTCCAACAATTTCGGTTTGCGCAACGACTCCAAATCCAAATTCATGGCTGTTCCGAGTGCTGCCTTCTCTACTGCCCACTATTGCCTTGCTGCAATTAACCCAGCAACAACGACAACACAATTACCAGCTTTGTTCTCTACCTAACAAAAGCCTGGCAAAACTCAGTAGAAGAAAGTCCCGCACTCACCAAACCTCGCAGCCAAGAATCCAACGCAGTCGTTCCGCTGCAAGCAACCAGTCATCACACAGGGCTCGTTGCACTGCTCCCGCCTTTCCGCTGAGCTGCTTTGATTCACGGGTCACGCCTCGGACATCTCCGCTCTTCCCACCAGATGTTGCACCTCGGTCAGGCCTGGCTCGTTTCACCGACCACGGTCACTGCTTGGTCGTCCTCGTCTCTCCGCTGTTCACCAGTTGTTGGACGACGGTATCACCTGGCTCGTCCCTCCAACCACGGTTACGGCTTGGTCGTCGTCGTCCCAACGCTGTTCACCAGTTGTTAGGTTTGGCGCGCGAGTGCCGGGGTAGCGTACCGCTGCGGCGCGCGGCCCCTCGGTAGCGTTGGCCTGGCGGCTCCGTGGACGGCGGACGGCATCAAAGGTGCCAGCAAAGACGAGGCGTCTTTTAACGAAACAACCTTTACTGCAACATCATGAAGAAACGGGCAGTGAAGCTGACCCGGAGAGATTACAGACACTCTCACACAGCTGGTGTCTAGCGTCGTGCCAACGGCGCGTCAAAGTAGTCTCTGTCCCAGCGGACAGGGTTGCCAGGTCCAAAAAACGAAACGTCGCCACAAAAATGGGAAACGTAGCCAGAAAGTAGCCAACCAGAGGAAGAGCAATAAAAAGTAGCCAAAAAGGAGCCATGGGTAGAGTGTACCCATGGGGCCATGCATGGGGTAGTAAATAGAGCGCTCACTGCAAAAAGACAACCAAAAACATTCGTTTAATAGTCGTTTTATTCCAACGCTCGTGAAGAAACAAATGCCAGTTGCGTCTTATAGCAACTAAATCACATAGAAAAGTTTTCCGAAAAAAAAAAAACTGGCTGCGTAACACTGCGATATTATATAAACAGACATAAAACTAAACGGTCCAGATAAACGCACATGTTATCAGAAACTTCTCTCTGATGATTAGAAACAGTATAAAATGCATAAAAATATGTCCACGAAAATGTAAGTATAAAATGTTAGTGGAGTTCGACGGTTGGACGTCTCAAACAATGGCTACAAAAGGAGAACACGACGAAACGAAACTGCAACCACTCAGGTGCGATGTTCAGGCCTGCCGTAAATTGTTGAGTTGACCTTCTCAATCATGGTTTGGGTTTATCAAGGATACGGCCAATGTGCAGGGGGTGTTCACATGATCACACACACTTCTTTTTGATCATGACTACTAGGCGTTGGACGGGAACGTTCTGTTTCTCAAGTATAATATTACATTATTGAGAGGCGTTTTCCTTGCCTAGAGATACAGAAATCATTCTTTCATAGGTATACCAAGTATATACGTAAGTTTTCTTGACACCAGTGCCTAATAATGTTCGGCAAATTGCGGTCAATGAATGGTTGTCCGCGCTCCTTGATCGCATTGAAAGTGCGCAACTGTTTTATTAAGTGAACAAACTAGAGTGCAAAAGCTACTTTCACACTGATGAGACAAACTTATGGACGGAAGATGCACTCATGACTAATTTATTGTCAGCGGGTGCATGCTAAATAAGACCTACTGCACGCAAATATGCACGGGCAAAGAAAAACATTTCGAAGCAGTTCGTGGTAAGCCTATAGTGTGTTAGCTCTGATGTGATGTTTATCTAAGTTTGGCTAGCTAGCATAATGCGTTTACACTTGCCCTTTGTTGGCCATCTATAATGCAAAGTTTCGCTTTAAGTGCAGTTAAATAATTAGCACTAATCAATTCGGTTCGGTAACTAGCACAACTCATTTGCATTCAACCTAAGCTTTCGAAAGGTATATGACTCGATGCTATAATGCAAAGGGTGGTTTTGATTGCATATAGCTCACTAATCGCTAATTCAGGGCATTTGGATTCATCCTAAGCTTTTCAACGGTATATGACTTGATCGTCTAGCTCAAAGTTAGGTTTTATACAAAATAAATATTTAACGCAGATTAATGAGGATCGCTAACTACCACAGTGCCATTACACTTGGCCTAAGCTTTCCAACGGTATATGACTCGATGCTGCAGTGCAAATTTGGGTTTCAAGTGCGGTTTACTAAATATAATTTAATTTGGCCCGTAGTTGGTCAAAATAAGTGTATAATTAACCAATGATCCAAACTGAAGGTTTATCACGTGACATATACTATGCTTAGCCAAGATAGCTTGAAAGTAGCGAAATAGACTAAGCGGCCGCTTTGACTTTCTCTATATCTTAAAGTTCAAAGCACCAGCCTGGGTCGTTTTCCCGTTTTGCGAAAAAAAAAGAAAGTAGCGAAATTTACTAAGCGGCGCCGCTTTGACTTTCTCTGATCTTAAAGTTCAAAACACCAGCCTGGGTCGTTTTGCGAAGTTTTACCGGGGTGACAAAGTTCACGCTAAAAAAAAGAACAAACACAGACAAAGTCAGAGGCAGTACTAGATCCCGGAGCGCAGACCTGGCCCAAAAACGCGCGCTTCACTTGACTGCTGCGGCCGGCCGGCAGGCGCCAGGGAGAAAAAGCGTGTCGTGCGCAGAGCTCGCAGCCGCCCCGCGCGAGGAGCATTGAGGAGGAAAGCGCGGCGCGGAGGAGAGCGTCGCTACTTTCAAATTACCAAGGGGTTTTAGTCATGTTTTAGTGGATGGATGTTAAGAGCGTCCCCTTTGAAACAGGGTAGGGACTATAGTGCCTAGAATATGTAGGGACAGTCGTCACCCTGCACAGTTGGTTGTATTGCAGCGTTACCGTTGATAGATTTGCTATCTGTCTATCTATAAAAACGAGCATCCTGAACAGCGCGCAAACGGGCTCGTTGGAATAGGTGAAAATTTTTCAAAGTAGCCAGAAAGTAGCCAATTTGGCGCAAAGTAGCCAAATCTGGCAACCCTGCCAGCGGAGTCGGCCGCTGCTTTTTATAGCTTTTCCCGTTCACAGGGAAAGGGTAAACCCTCACAGGAAAGGGAGAGCCAAACATGTTGGTTCACGACGAATGACTCAATCGCAGGTGTTCCGACCTCATCTCCTCCACCTCCTGCAGACAGGAGAGGGCGGCGCACTTTCCCTCGAGCTCCAGGCTTGGCCAGCTTTTGCACACACACGCACGCACACACATTTGGCGCGTGGCAGGAACACGTCGAGTCTTGCCCGCGGGAGGAAGCGTTGCGCGGCCGATGAACGGCGCCGAAATGGCCGATCTGCTCGCGGTTCTGCCTGTTGCTATGCGGTGGCCGCGTCAGCTGCCCCACTTGTCGGTGGAGAAACGTAACAACAGTTTTACAAAAAAGTCACGAATGCAACATTTCTCACCTTACCGTCGCCCTGTTAAACACGACACTTAGGAAAACTAGCTGTTCGGCAAACCGCGTCAGGCCTGGCCTCACCGGCCGGTTAATACGCAAAGTTGGCGCAACAGTGTGTCTGGGTGCCTTCACATGACACTTTGTCCAGCGTGCTGAGCCAAACTGTTCAAAATGCAGCTCCGTTTCGCAGGAACACGACATATTAAACCTCGCCGCGGTTGGAAACTGCCGGAGCGTCACGATCTGCGCCTCAACAGCCGGCGCGCGTGTTCACGAACTGCGAAACTTAATTGGCACCGGCCGGCGTGGTCACGGTAAACTGCTTCAAATGCATCGTAGTTCAGCAAAAAACGTTGCTCACCTTGACGTCGTTCCAAACCGCAGTCGTTCCACGTAGCAGCCCACGAGAGATAAATATATGCGGTCTGTGCCGCACAGGCGTGGCGAGGCACGAGCATACAACTGCTTGCTCCCTTCGACAGCTTTTTGTCGTCTGCTCCGGCGGGCTACCGCTGCAGCGAGTGCCATCGCGCGCGCGTCCGCGCAAAATCCGCGCTGGTGCCGCCATCTATCAACCGGTGGCAGCGAAACAAGTCGCGCGTCATTTCCTGGGGCCAGTTTTCGCCGAGCGTCCGCTCTTTACCAATCTCTTTCTCTATGGGATTATTGAAAACTAGGCTCGCCTTTTTGTAGGCATGCGTCATGTGAGAAAGGGAAGGGGAAAAAAGCAGGGAGCAGCTATAGCGGCCTCCGCTCTGAACGCTGACTTCGAATGCTGAGGCGTGCGCAACGGAAAAACTGCTGAACAGAATATGCCGCAGTTCTGGGATGACTCCCTGGCGAAGATCCAGCGTCAGATTGTGTCGAACCCGCAACCTCCACCAAGGTGTTGAAGGATGTATTTATTTAGCTTGTGCTGCGATGAGAGAAACTCGGCGAAAAGTCGTCAAGGGCCATGCAGGATCCACACTCTCAGCGTAGTCTTCTAGAACACTTCGTCGTCCACGCGTTCCTCGGTCGTCGTCTTCATCTGTGAACGCACCACCTCTTCGGTCACGCGTTTCGCGGTAGCAATATAGCACCAGTAAAAGAGTAGGGCTGCTTGGAATTACAAAATGCTTCAAAATGAAGGATAAATGCACACAGGATCACTCCACATATCTGTATACGAAGGTGTTTAGAAGCTCGTCAATTCCTTGTGCATCGTTTCTTGTGTCAATGTTCAGTAAAAGCTATAAGACTTCTTGTTCTGATATAGATATGCTATACATAGCAGGTTTATTGCTGTGGCATATACATTGTGCCCTTTTGCCTTCGTCAGATGTGAATAGGGAAAACAATAGCTTTTTTTTAATTTTGTAACTTGTCTGCTATAGTTTCTTTGTGTATATAAATGCCGCAGAAAGAGTCAATTCTAGGAAAATTTTTGTTCGACATAGCAGGCGATGAAACAAGAAAATGCTGCATGGTTCCTGTGTCGTATTAACGCATTAGCGTTAAGGGCCGCGTGTCGCAGAAAAGTCGGTGTCGTCGTCGGCGGCCGGTTTCCCGTGTCGTCCGGCGTTGGCCGTGAGCGAAAAATTCAAGAAGCATTAATAAGTAAAAACGAGTAAGAAAAATCGCCGACCTGAGGAATCGAACGTGGGCCACCGGGGTGTGAGACGAGCACGCTAACCACTCCGCCACACCACCCAAATGGACAAAGGCGTGTCTATTGATTGCGGTGTTGTCTCAGAAACGTCCCTTAGGAAAGTGTATTGTGGCGTATGGTAATAATTATGAGCATGTAAATTACAGAATTTCCGAACACGCAGTTAAGCGAGTGACAAATTACTTTTCCGCTGTACTTCCTCTTCGCTTGGCGTTCACGTCGCGCCATCATGCGTGTCGCGCACGGAATAAGATAGACAGGGCATGGCCTCCGAGATCTTCATCGCGCCGGTTCGGATCGGCAACGATGTTGCCGACCAACTACGACTGCTGCTTGAGGACCGCGCGTTTCGGCAAGCGCTTCTACGTCCCAGAATCACGTTTCAGAATAAGTAATTACCAAAGAGTCATGCTTTGGACAAGTTAACGAGTGTTGTATAACTTGAACAACGTGTCTGTGTCTCTCAAAAGCGCGACAAGCAAATGAGTAGACGCTGCCAACGGGACGCGATAACGCTATCGCGTTCCATTCTTAAAGGCGAAGCTTAAGCGTCCTCCAAATGCTTGCATTTTGCCTTCATTATGCATTCCTTGAGCTTAATTTGCATGTGTGAAAGGTTTAAAACGTTAGTAGCGTAGGAATACTTTCGGATTCATTTTCTCTTTTTTTTTTGCTTTCAGCTTGAGGTGTACCATTTCTTTGAACATTCAGTGATTAGTAGTACGCACAATTTTTCTGTTACATAGGACTAATGCATTCATACATTTCATCACAGCGTTCTTGAAGACTAACCGTAAGTGGTCAACAAAACAATACTCGGAAAGGGAAAGAAAGGTGCAAAAAGGCTATCTAAAGCATCCAAAATGCAAAAGTCACAGCATGTGAAAATTTAGAATTGCAAACGTATTTTCCCATTTCGGATTATTGTTGATGTCTAGAATTAAGCCGATTATCTTTTGATCTGATATGCTTTTCAACGTCAGTATATTCGAATAACGACGAAGCAGTTCTTTAAACAGAAGAAATAAATCAAGGATAGACGTTGAGTCATTTTCATTGCGTGCGGGTTGCGTTTCGAGCTGAGGTATATCATGGAAGAGGACTATGTCAACAGAGTGCTCGGCAGACTTCAAAGGTGGTTCTGGAAATGCGTTATACCATTTAATTGACACAGTATTATAATCGCTGCCTTATATTATGTTGCATCAAACGTTTTGCTCTCAAATAGAAATTCATTGTATTTTTCAAGAAATGGTACTACTGGTTTTAGAAAGCATATAAAGTGCTTCTGTAATATTGTTAAGGGCACCTGAATACACTTTCACAATGACGCACTCACGTCGAGGCATGCCAGAAAGCCTAACTGCTTGCGGCGTATATTTAAATATTGTTACGAGCTGGGTTCTCTGTACGTATGAGAAACGTTGAAAGCGTGAGTCCGCTTG
The DNA here is from genome assembly GCA_023969395.1 of Amblyomma maculatum. NCBI lineage: Eukaryota > Metazoa > Arthropoda > Arachnida > Ixodida > Ixodidae > Amblyomma > Amblyomma maculatum. Next base: position 82,409 of record JAJIZL010057570.1, read on the forward strand.
CTAGAGCCCCCAGCAGGAGCCGACCGTTCGTCTTTTTTCTTGTTTCACGGTCTTCCCTTTCTCGTCGTTTCAATCTAGGCGTCACTCACGCAACGCAGCCGAAACCCGCAGGGCGAGTTAAACGACGTCTCTTGACAAGGAGGGCTTCATACGAGCAACGTGTACGATTTCACTTTTCAAGGAATGGACGGCCGCTGCCCGCGAGGCGCGCAATGCGGTAATTGAGCTCACTGAGTTGGGAAAAGGCGACAAAGGGTCTATAATATTGGCTCAGGAGCTTTTGAGACAAACCCCGCTTCCTTGCAAGGCCGCCACAGGAAGGCTAAATCCCCAGGTTGATAAGTGACCAGATGGCGGTTAGCGTCGTAGCGTATTTTTAAGCATCCTAAGATGCAAAAACACAAAGGCGGGCAAAGCGGCGGCTTCCTAGGAAAGGCAGAGTGTCTCCGCGACAGAGGAATGTTCATCAGGACCGACAAGAAGGGGGAGAGGATGTTCACGTGTATCGTGGGGAACGGACGAAAAGCAAAAAGAATGGGCTAAAGTCAGTAGTCTCATGGCGGGAGGTAATAAAAGCGTATGTGATAAATGGTAAGGCGCTGTCTCAGTTCTTGCACTTCGAATCAATGGACATGGATAGCATGTTCGTGATAGCACGGTTCGTGCATTCTGTTCGGCCGCTCTTCTGGGGATGGCAAGGCAATGAATGGCGAAAATTAGGCACTCGAGCGGTGCTGGTGGGGGTGACATACGCATATTGATTTAAAAGAGGGGGAGATATGCATGAGTCGGATCTTTGAAGATCCGGCCCACATTTCTAGGTGGGGTCCCTCGTGCGAGACCCCAGTAGCGTCGGCCGCTGCCCGGACGCGCTCGACCAATGCTTTTCGAACTGCTGGTCATAGCAGCCGAGCAGGGTCGCCTCCCAGTCCTCCTGAGTTGAGTTGGGGGGAGGAGGAATAGCCGGGGTTGGATGGGAGAAACTGCTCCACAACGTCGGCGGTGAATTGGCGATCCCGGTCGCATTGTAACGCGTGGCCGTCTGTGGCGGAGGGCTAGGGCCCGGAACAGAAAACAGGATCCATGAGATGCTGTGGCCGCGGGTAGGGCTGCCGTCACGCAGTACCGAGTCAGGCAGTCAGCAGAAACAGCAATCTAACGGTCGCCATTATGTGATAGCGGTAGACGGCCGAGGACACCAACGCCCACTTGCTTGAAGGGTACATGCGGTGGAGTCACGGGGTGAAGGTGCCTCGCTGCAATGCTAGTGGATGTTTATAGAACTGATACTGAGTGCAGCTGGCGACATTCCTCTCAATCATCACTCCCATTTTCGGATATTAGAACGGTTCCTGGGCGCGGTGGAGAGTTCATTCATTTCCAAGATGGCCGGAGGTAGTGTTATCGTGCATGGCCTACAAGACAAAGGTATACAGATTCTTCGCCACAACTAAGAGGAACGGGGCCCCGAAGAATAATAGTTTTTCTTCCATAGCAGGCTTTTACGACACAAAGGTTGTGTCCCTTTGATGGGTCTTGAGCTTCTGCGTAGAAGCACTGTAGGGTTAGATCTTGGCGTTGCTCTTTCTGGAACATCATCATGTCGAGAAGAACCGGTGACGCAGACTCTACGCAACTGTCAAAATTATTGGCATCAGGCTCCATCGTAGAAAGCGGCAGGCGCGAAAGACAGTCAACATCAGCGTCCCGACGATCACCTTTGTACACGTTTGTAAAATCATACTCTTGTAGCCACAGAGCCGATCAGCAAGCCGGCTGCACGGATCCTGAAGTTATTTACCCAACACAGCGCATGATGGTCGGTGACGACAGTGAACCTGTGAATCTGTGTCCATGAACATAGGATCGAAATCGCTGCGTAGCAAATACGAAGACTAGGTATTTCTGCTCAGGGAAGGTGTCATTCTTTCCGGCCTACTAAAAAATGGACTGGCGTAGGCGACACTTGCTCCTTGCCTTTGGAGTCTTGGACGAGAACTGCACAGATTTCAACACCACTCGCGTCGTTGCGAACCTCTGTGGGCGCTGATGATTGAAGTGTCGGAGTACGTGATGCGACGTAAGGAATTTAGTTAGCGGAATGAGGAGTCGCCTTGAGATGTCCGCTCGAAAAGCACATCTTTGTGAAGGAGTCTTGTCAGGCGGTGCGCGATATCTGCAAAGTGACAAATAAAATGGCGAAAGTATGTCCAGGGAGCTCCGCAGCTGTCTGATGGATTGGGGTGGCTAGACGGACGCCACCGTTTCAGTCTTGCGGGATCAGGTGTTACACCATCTTTCTCCCCGAGGTGCTCAAGAATCGTCACCATGGTCCCTTTCTCGTCGTCGTCTCAATCTGGCGTCACAATATTATGCCAGTTCCACCACCCTTAGAATGGCGGTCTTTTCAGTGCATGCGGTAGCCTGGTAGTATTCCGAAATCAAAAATTCCAGAGCGTAACGAACTTTAAATTATATTAACTAAACCAGTGTTATGTGCTAATAGTAAAATTTTTAGATCCTCCAGTTTGTTTTGTACACTCCGTGCGTTTAGGTTCATTCAAAAGGCAAGTGATGGATTGTATCAATTCATTGGCTCGGTGTTTTTTCCACGGCCAGGCCGTTTAGCCGCTGGGATTTGTTTGTTTTCGTTGTCATCCCGATGAAACAGCTCCTTATCTGCTTTAATTTTATTGAACACCAATTTCACTTTGCCTGCATTTTTCCTAGTTTATGACCTGCTGTCCAAGAGTTTCTATCTTTCTGTCGCGTTGCTTTTGAGAAGTTCTCCGATATATAATAGGCTAAAAATTTCGCGATGGTAGATGAGCTTCATAATCACAGATCTTGGTTTGCCTAGGTGCTCTCGACCGATATGACGTATACTTTCTGTCTAGGAAATAGTTACTTCTAGCTTCTATTTCAACACGCCCTCAACTACACTTGATGCAAGCTGCTGTAACGTTTCATCTGCACTTTGAGTAAGCCCATATACTAAAACATTATTCAGCCTGGAAAAGTCTGCGAAGCCAGTGAGCCTATTTCGAGGTTCTGCACACGTTTTTGAAGGCCAGAGACCTTTGTGCGAACTTCACTTACAGATAAAGAGAGGGTCTTCAGTGTAAAAATTTTTGATTTAAGGACGTCAAGTTTTTCTCAAAACTGTTTGATACATCAAGTATTTCGGGCAGGATTACTTTAGTGGTGGGACCTGGGTTGCTTTCTATGTCACCAAAAGGCATTGACAGAGAGAACAGATTTCTAATAATTAATCAAATTACAGCAACAATGTAGGACCCGTAAGATATATAAAACAGCGAAAGCTGGTTTTAACAGTGGAAGTTTGAATAATAACCAGCACGAAAAGATAAAATTGGTTTGACATGGTGAAAGGTGGCAACAAGGAATACTGAAGATATTGGAATGAGCGGGCTTCTCATATTCCTCGCACAACAATACTAAAAAATCATCTCTTGCAAAAAGGTGACAAGAACAAAGCAAAATACACATGCGTAACACCAGTCTGTTGTGAAGGGCTATTGTATCAGCGTGAGCATGGGTGGTCGCTCCACTGTGCAATCGCATTTCTCTAGGCAGTGAAATAATAGCACATATTTCGGATAATGAGTTAAATACTTAAATATATCTAAAAAATATGACGAATTTGCTAAAAATGTCAAGCAAATCAAATTATTTTCAAAAAAGTTCGAATACGTTGCAATGTGTAACATAGAATGTTCAAAGCAGCCGTATATGAGGCGATGCCAGCAGATGCTATTTGTAGCTCAGTAGTACTTGCGTGCGGGCTAGTTGGTTAGGCGACTCTGAAAACCTCTGGCGCTGCATAGTTACACACAAACACAGCGCACACAGACAAGAGATTAAAGTAAGACGTTCACACCGATGATGCGCTCACTGCCAACTGGCCGTTATTTGTGATACTAAAAAGTATGGGTACAAAAAGAATAAGAAAGCAGAAGTTTCAGAAAAAATGTACAAAAACAATTCTGAAGGAAAAATCATTTTGCCATTTTCTTTTTGCCATATTGTCCGAACCAAGCAGTATCTCTTTCTTCCTGTTGAGCGCGACAGACGGAACACTCACGCATTATTCTTCTTTACCTGAAATCATTTTCGATAATCTGACTTTTCCTCCATCCAGCACCTTAGTTTCGGTGAACCTTGGTACAATGCGACCCATTGCTCTCGTACAGCGGAAGACGCTCAACAGGACTCGAGGAGTAACTATTGTGTACCAAGGTTAACCCACTCCTTTAAATGAAGGATGATTCCGGCAGCAATTTAACTGTCTAATAAGGGAGTAATTACCCACTGACATCAACCCAAGCGCAGCCAAGATGTTTGAATAATTTACCCGTCTTTTCAAGAATTGGTTCTGAACGTGGCATAAATACGATTCCATAAGTGGATTTTCCCTTTGGTCTTCACTTTCTTTTGTTCCTAACGATGTTGGCTTATTTTAATTTCTTCGACAAATTGAACTTTGCCAGCAGTGAAGCACCGATGTTGAAATATGAAGATAAGGTGGTTGAAGGAACTCAGTATATATACTCGTAGGTATAATATTTCGCGAGCTATTTGATTTGCAATCGTTTCGGCCCATGCAACTACCGTGCAAAAAATGCGTTTCATCACTTTAACCACCATTACTGATGCCTATACCTAAGGCAGTCTATACAAGTGGCACTGAAATCTGGAAGTGCATTATTGATAGAAAACACACCGAATGAATAACCTAGTCAAGTGGTTGTGCGGTGAAGAGGAAGGTCGGGACAAAAGCCTTGAAAAGCAAGAGGGATGAGGTCAATCATACTGAAGGGACCTGTGACTAGGCCCTAAGGAAGAAAAAGAGAGGAGGGAATGACATTAATCGTGGAATCGGTGAACTGCAGCCTGAGAAACAGAAAGAAAAAAAGGCAGTGAGGTGGTCTGAAGAGTCTAACTTGAAGATTGAATACAGATATGAAAAAAAAACAAGAATATGGTTAATGGCGTCCTCATTACAAAGTCACTCGGCAACAAGAGACTACAATCAATATAGTGTACCTGAAACTGTCATGTAATCATTACTGCACGAAAGAGTATTTTCATTATTGCAACCACGGCACGAAGAGTGCGCACAGGAGCCAGTGATGGTCCAAGGCCAACTGTTTAGCCAGTTTTAGCCGGCCGGAACGGTATTTGTCATGTGCCTAATTGGCGGAAACCGATTACTTGTTCAGGAAGCGCCGAAGTGCATGAGTATTTCTTAAGGATTCCAGTCAAGGCTAACAAAACGCCGTGATATAGCTCTCTGCGTTGTCTCTGGCCCCCGAAAGGCGTGGAAGTGTAGCGCATGGTGGGAGGACGGTAGACAAGTTGTCGAGGCCTTAGGACATTGTGTCATATTTCATTCTTGTCCTGCTATTCTGCATTTGTGTTTTGTTGAATTCGGGCAGGCCGTAAGGGGCAGCTGGGGGAGCAACCAATATGTCCTTGACCGCCTCTGGATAAGTAATAAATATTAAACTGCCTGTACATAATCATTTTTGAATATTTTGAAATTATTGATGCTTTGAAATGGAAGAGAAAAGCAACGACGATCCCAGCAGATGAAACACCGGACTTCTTAATTATTACAACTTTGCCGTTCACCTTGGGGAGATGGCAGTGAGCCTGCTTCCAGCTATAGACGACAACCGGTTTGGGTAGGTTTTAAACGGCTCGAGCAGGAACGGATTGTGTCTCCCGAGCCAAAACCGAATCAGAGCCCCAAGTGCAAGAACCAGAACCAGAACCGAAAGAAGCAAAAAAAGTTTGGTTCGACACTGCTCTCATGGCTATTATTTATTCTTGAATATGCTATTAACAGAATAGTCATATTTTACTCCTTTTGGGGAAGTATTCCAGGGAACCTCAAAAATTATCAACAGACGCACTCCGTGAGCAGTCCTTAGCTTGTCTGACTAGGTTGGCACAATTGCTCTTTGTTTAAAACGTACGTAATCCGCAGCTTGGACACTTAAGCCTATACGTAGAAAAAGGCAACTAGCAATCACTTCTGTCTTTGCTGCGTAAGCAGAGAAAGTCGCTCCACGAAGGTGATCCTCTAACGGCCTCTTCCTTCATAAATCGAGGTTTCTCTCTAGAGGCCTTCAGCAGCATTGTTTGTAATGTGTGACGAGGTTTATAGTCACTGAACAATGTACATTTTAGTCATGCATAATATGCTCGGGCGCACCAAATCATTTCTTGTTTTGTATGAATATTATAGGTTATAAATTTGCAATATCTCTCGGGGATCTGTGGTATCAAATAGTACAACACACCTGTAGCATTGCATGAGGCGCTTTATTCATTCGCCAGATAGTGTCGCGCTGCGAAGTGGGTAAAACTTTGTCACTTAGGACTGGACAACCTTTTGTTAATCATTCATTCAGCTGCATTAGTTTTTTCCTCCTCCTTTGGTGTGAACTTAAGAGGCTCAAACCCCGGCATCGTAGTATTTCCCCACAGGCACACTCCAATCTTGTTGTAAATTTTAAGAACGTTGCAATTACATCCGTCTTTGCACTTTGGATGAGATTCGTTGCACTGCAAAAAAAAAGCAGACCAATTAGTAAAGTGCCGCGAATAAAACACGATATGTGAATGTTACAATTTCCATGCCATAAACTATGCGAAGCCAAAAAATAATCATCATTACTATATGAACATTCAGTTCAGGACGAAATCGTCCTGAAATCTTCTGAGCCTAATTTTGTCTCTGCAGAATCTCCGGCAATCCGACCTAACTCTTGTGCCAGTGAGACATGTAATCACATCACAGCGCACTGCAGGCAGTTACTTTCAGTACGGAATCGCAAAACTATTTCAGCCACAGAGCGAATAGGAAAATAATTTTTTTTTAGTAAAAACCTTTTTTCCTTTAGGATTGTACTATACTGCAGTATTCACTACTCGTCTATGAATTGTAACGGTATCACGAGCGAAAAGAAAGGGGAGGATAAATGAACCTAAGTATACAAACTATTTTTTAAAAAAAGAGAAGTGGTAATAAATGACAGAGGGCAATGGTATTTGTGCAAAAGCTGTAAAACGCGGCGACAGAGTCAAAAACAAATAAGAAGAGAAAAAGGAAGTAGGCACATGAAAGATGAAGTTCCTACGTGGACAAAAGAGGAGAGAGTGGCTGCATTGGCCTTTCTGGAGCTAGAAGTTAGGGGCCTTTACCGGTGATGTCAGAGTATCCTTGACATCCGTGTGTTTGCATCTGTCGTGCATGCCATCGAACGACTGTAGTCGTTCACCACCATAGCAGCAGAGAGTGCAACCTCTCCGCTGTTGTGATGATGAACGACTACAGTTGCGGCGCCCGACTTTCTCTTTGCGTCTTTCATTCATCTCGAAAATATGTATTTGAAAAGGTAACGGTGATAGTTCAGCTAGAGCCAATTGTCAGGCCCGTGCATATTGTTAACCTTCTTCCTACAGTCCCAATAATGGCAGCAACGGAGAAGTGCTTTAGGAGCGCGTACTAGTGTCTAGCGTCGATTGCCACCAGCGTTGTAACGTGATGGCTTTAGCCAGGCCTGGCCTCTTCCCACTTCTACCCTGTTCACTGGTTCACGATGTTCACCCTGTCTGCAGAACGCGGGTTCTGCGTCATCACCTCCCGGACATCTGCGCAGTCGGCTGCTATGAAACTACCTCTGAGATCAGTACCTCGTCACCGGTACAAGCACCCTGAAACGTCTAATTCGATATA
>JAJIZL010057571.1:13384-34344 GCA_023969395.1 Amblyomma maculatum
CCTATCACAGGGATCGCCCAAAGCCACGCACCGCTACCTGCAACATGGCGCAATGAGGCCAATTATTTGGGCTCTCGAGTAAATACTTTTGCAGGAAATTTGTCGTCTCATTTACTTCGGTAATAATTTATCAGAGCAGCGAAAAAAAAAAAACAAAGTTCATTACTGGCTATTCACAATGAAGGTGTGTTTTTAGAGCCGCCAGTCGAGTCATACATTTAATAGCCTAGGATGCAGAGCAGACGCCAGCACCGAAGTAACCACTGTATTTAGAGGAACATCATTCTTATAGATTCCTTCATTTAGAGACGATTTTTCAAAGCTCATATCGAAAGCATGTGGAAATTGGGACTGTGTATGCTATATGACGACCTCTAAGCAGAACAAAGAGTACATTTAGGCGCACTCTTCATTTCATAAACCTGAAAGTGCATGCACATCAAAATACAGTGTACGACGCTCTGAAAACGTTCACATATTGTGGTGAACATATAGGCTGCGCAATTACGAAATTAGATGCATGCCATTCATGCGGATCATTTCATTGGCAGCAAAGCCTTTGTTCTGCGCGACTGTAGTTTTGGAAGTGCTTTTTCTTTACAGAACCTTACCACCACGGATTTGGAATGCAGTGTTTCTGTTAGATATGGCAAGTTCATATAGAAAACTGCGGCACCATCGTTTTGGTCGAACCGAATGATGCCGATTAATCGAAATTTCATGACCACTTCACTGTCTTAGTGCTTGAAGCAATAAATTCATTAGGTGCAACTTCTAAACCAAAAAGATGCCACTAAGCTTGAGAGAAGCTTTGTTCTTGGGTGATATTTAATGAAGAATGGACTTCATTCAGGCCAGAAAAAACTACAGTTGCCGTCGCAGATTTTCTGCAGTGCGCAAAAGTTTTGGGCTCCGAGCAAATTACCAGCGATTTGGCAGAGGCTCTTCCCACATATCCAAGCCTTTCATCCGGCGGACAACTGAAAGTGTCATATTGGGAAGCCCCTCAAGCGGGCATCTTCATCAAATTTGAACGGCGTTTACCGTTCCCTGCTGTCGTCGAAATAAGGCGTAGACTTAATTCAAAACGGTGACATGCTGGTATATGCAATTGCGTATGCTAGGCGCTCTCTGTCTAAGGCTGAGCGACCGACTTGTGCCTCGCCATACGCTAGGTTAAGATTTGAATTCCACTCCTACCGCTACGGTGGCCACTCAAGGCTGTCAACGATGGCCACACACTGTGGTGGCTTTGCAGTAGTTTTATCACCTCGCACAATACAGCATCTGTCTTCTGAAGTTCGACATCATTGTAATATACGAATGGAGGCAGAGGGCACATCTCTCCGCTTACAAGCGCACCGGACTTTCTACAGCCAACTCAAACAGGCCTTTCCAACAGACTGGCATAGGCGAAAGACACATAAAACGAGTTTTGCACAGAATATTCTACGGGAACACTGCCAGCACATTTAGTGCACTATAAAAGGTGGCTGAGCTTCTGGAAGAATCGCCAGTGAGTGTCCCAAAACGCTTGCACATTCAACACCCGAGAAAAAATAATTTGAGGTGATATCAGTAGATGATATCTTTGCAACCTGAGCAGTCAGGAGATCCCAGTTAAAATGTTACTTTTGACAGACTATTCTGTCATAAATGCAGGCCGTTGCCTTTGCTGCCTCGCTCTACGGCTCGTATTCCTACCGAACTTCGCATGTTGTACTGTGCCTCCGCTGTATCTCATGCGCTTACGTCTCGTTGCAATGCCCGTGTGCGCTGCAAATAGTCTCTATTGGGCAAAAGAAACGACATGGACTTACTAAGATGTGTATCACAGTGCTGAAACAATTGCTGATTGCGCATAAGCTTGCGTATATTTGGCGGCAATGCCGCATATGGTCTTATGGCCTCCAGTCCATTGTTGCATTGTTAGCTGTCATCAAGCTTGTTCCAAAATGTCGAAGGGTCTTCAAAAGCACGAGAGAACCGGTCACGTGCTGAGCGAATTAGATTCGTCATCACCTTTGTATGAACACCTATGGCGTGTTTTCTCACTACAACTGCTCTACAAGAGAGATCAGAGTCACCTCTATGATAGGTTGCTCTGTCGTCGTTACCAGATATATGCAGATGAATTGATCCCCGTCGTTTGTGACCTCAGATGAATCTCGTTGCGTTATGCCTAATTACAAGCTATTGCTTTCCGGTCATAGCTCTCCGCAGGGAATGCACGGACCTCTTTGATGAGAATGCATTAGCTGATTACATGTTTTTTGTTAAAAACCTTCTTATGCGTGCCGCTGCCTCGTACACTGCGAGCGTGATGATGTCTGCTGAGAAATATCTTAGTAAGTAAAACAAAAGGTGACGTCACAAGTGTGTTGTACTTTTCATATGGGTTTCTGGACATTTCAAAACATAATGGCTTTTCCACTTCGCAAGAGCATATGGGAGACCACATGCTTGCATATAACTTTATTCATTGACGATGTGAATTCACTTGCGTATTTGCATGAGTGCCTAGTAACAAAACATAAAAGTGTAACTATTACACTTTGAAAATTTATGAGTGTCGTGGACTGCACGAAATAGTCAATGCGAAGGCAAAATTGAGAGAAAAAGTGCTTCTCCGGCAGCCTAAATCATACACAAGAAATGCTATATATGGGAGTAAAAATGGAGTGAACTGTTCTCTAGAACACTGTGGGAGCAGGGTGTTCTTTTAGTGCCTGAGGTAAGTTTTCGAACGCTAAATATTGGCAACTTCAATATCTTCATACGTTTGAAGAGTGAATTCACGCTTCTTGCTGATCGTAGGGTTTTCGCGATTCTATTGATAAACGTGTGACCCTGGGCTTGTACACCATACCCTGCTTTGTATAGGTAGTCCTCTACAGAACATGTTACTCCCATTTCGGCGCTGTTATGAGGTTGTCTGTGTTCAGAGTGGTTACAGCGCGAACCGGGCACATGCACTTGCATTCAGTGCTAGTGTTTAAATCTTGTCTTTTTCTCCACTGTCAGTGTAGCGCTCTTTTAAATACGAGATTTCGCAATCTTGCGGTCGCTGCACAGCTCTCCTGTCTTTTGATGGCTGTGTCCTTTGAGACGGCGAAATAGCCTTTTTTGAAAGCTCCTGCATTTACGCTAGTCCTGGTGCCTTTGGGCTACTAACTACTAGTCAATTTCCTGGGTTTCAAATCTTTGTTTTCTGAAAAATAGCATAGTTGCTGTAAGGCGGTGCTAATCTTCAAAACTAACTTGACTTACCATTTATCTCAAATGTCCCTTTATACAACATCTTGTGAGAGCTATGCATATGACTCGCATGGCTATCTTTGCGTAATTTACACTCAAGATAGAGTAACTGTGGAGGCGAGGAAAGGCGAGTGATTGACTGGCTTCGTGAAAATACGTGTTCACAACTTCTAGCGATGCCAAAATTTCATGAAATTTTATATGATTGAAAACCAAAAAGAAAAACGAGTTTCCTAATGTCTTTTTCGTCAAAAGTTGAAAATTTCAGTAAAAGGAAACACAATGTTAGATTTAGGTGGAATTATTACCTAAAGGGCAAGAATATAAAACAACGGTGTTACTTTTAAAAAAGATCATTTTTGAGCAAGCTTAGACCCTCAGCCACGTATCCAATGCAGGTGATAAGCGCCAATTCCTTGCAACAGTGCCTACTGCTGCTTTTTGTCCGTGACTAAAGCCGCAACCTTATCGCTTCGGGGCATTTCGGTTATTTTTCACACCTTGCCAGCAACCACCCAACTGCACAGTTTAAAGACTGTTGACTCTTTCGACTGATCAACAGAATAAAGGTTTTTTTTGCAGAGCCAAAACCAATCCACAAGCGCCAGGCCACGGATTTCAGTCTTCACTTCACTCGCGTGTGTATTTAGCCGAGAAAAGCTCCACCAGAAGGTATCAAGAATCTTGAACTCAGGCAGCGTAAATCTGAATTTGCACTTTTGAGTGATATGGAAAGTCCAGGAAAGAAGCAGCCCCCTGGTTTGTTTTGGTAGTAGGTGTTGCTCCAGGCCACTGCAAGGTACCGACTCACTTATTCGACTCAAAAACTGCGATGATCAACAACACTGATGCTTGTCGTTTATTTATTGACGTAAAGTTCCTTGATGTTCTGCGCAACCTCTTAAACAACCGGCGGCTTGTCAAAGGTTCCGCTTGGTAAATGCATGTGCAAAGTTACCCTATTTGCATACTACTCGCTTTTTTCACCAGCGGCCGTTTCATACACGCCAGATACTCCCGGACGTCAAACTGAGGCCGAAAAATTCTCAATGCCAACTGATTCTCAAGCCTATGAGGAGTCTCTTTCTTAAATTCGACCTGTGAAATTACGCATGGCAAACTGCGCGGCTATATAAGGGAAAGATTTCGTTCCGGTTTTCTCGCAAATTAACTAGTTGGAAGCTAGAAAGCGCTCCGCAATGATTTAGTGTGCAGTATTCTCGAAACGGACCTAAACAATAACCAATGGCTCCTTCAAGAGTGGTTATATTATATTGTATTATTATTATCGTTATTATTATTATTATTATTATTATTATTATCATCATCATCATGTAACGCAAGTGGGGGAAAACATTGGTGGTATTTTTTCAATTATTCATTGCGCGGTGACACATCAGACGTCTCATTCGACTTAGGCAGTAACGTATATCCCAAAACTGACCACTGTTCAGCCTGGCGTATCCGCGTAAATAGCCGTAAGCCCATTTATTTGCCGGACGAAAGTCTGAAACAAGCACTCTTGACAGGCGATGACCTAGGCGACTAACTACTGAGCCAGCTCTACTGAAAAAATTGTATGAGGCAATAACTTCACATTTTCTCACGTAGTCTCACTCAATTCACGTAAGAAATCACAAGTCGCATATAATTCTGTAAGATCTCATAGTTTCTTGTACATTAACATTAATTATGAAAAGTATTTTATGATAATGATGTGCACCATATGAGAGTCTATGTGAGTTGATGAGACTGTGTGAGGTTATTGCCCCGCAGACCTTTTCGTTTTTCAGTAGGGTAGGGGATACAGGCTCGATGGGAGCCGCGGAGGCTGCTTTGCGACGGAGGTGAGACGCAATGCGTCTGTGTGCTGTTGAACCCGAATTTCAGGTTAAGAATCACATGCAGCTGAAATTTTTGGAGCTCTCCTCTACGGCGTCCTTTATACCCAATTTACGTTTGGCACGTTAGTCGATAAAAACCTAAAAAGGGTGATGACAGTTGCTCTCTACTCCTGTGTCGATAAACGCTATAGTGGTTGTAGACAAGGTGAAATCATTTGGGTTTAGTTCTACTGAAGTTTTTGTTTTACAGAACCCCACCCAACACAGGTCCGGAGAGCACGGGTTTGCCACGACGACAAAGGAGCGTGAAGTACAACGTGCATAGCGTTGTCATCATCAGCCAGACTATACCAACTGCAGGGCGAAGGCCTCTCCCATTTTCCTCCAATTAACCCTTTCCTATGCTAGCTGTATCCACTTTACCCCTGCGAATTCCTAATCTCATCCACCCACCTAATTTTCTGCCGCCCCTGCTACGCTTACGCTCCCTGAGAATCTAACTGGCTGCACTTAGAGACCATCGCCTATCCTCTGTTAAAGCTACGTGTCCTGCCCGTGCCCATTTCTTCTTTATATCGACTAGAATACCAGTAACTTGAGTTATTTCTCTGACCCACTCTGCACACTTCCTAACTCCTAACGTTACACCTATCTTTTACCGTTCCATGGACATTTGCATTGCCCTCAGCTTAAGCAGAAGCCTTTTCCTTAGCTTCGATGTTTCATCCCCATAGGTCAGTGCAGTGCCTATGTAAATTTCCCCCAATTCTGAGCGGACGCTTGCTGTACAAAGCACAAAATTCCACGATAACTACATCTGTATACCATGCTCTTCAAAAATCTGCTGCTGCATCGACGTCTGTAGTTTTCTACTTCGCCTTGTGGTACGAGGACATTACAAATTTCGCTACCCGTAACACGTGGTAGCATTCTCCTTGATCCCAACACATCTCGTGCTTGCAGGCTGTCACCCCTCGGTAACCTAGATGGTGTTCCTAAACGCTTAGCGGTGCCTTTAAAATGCGGCTCGCCCTCGAGGACAAATGAGGCGGGCAGGAAGTGCGTGAGACCCGCTGTTCAAGCAAGATTAACCATGCGAGCCCACGCCTTGCGTTGTCAGATGGAAGGGAGGATGCAACAGGTACAGTCCTCTAATGAGGGTACAGATGTCAACCAGTGACCATCACCATTCTACGGCAACCCCAGGCAAGGCCTCTCGCACCACAGGGGTGAAGGGGGTTGTTTCGAGGAGCGGGCTTTTCTCAGCCAAAGCGCTCATGCAATCTGGTTGCGCCTTTTCCGGAGAGGACGAATGTGGTGTCTATCCCTAACCTCCCCTTCTCTTTTCTCGACACTCCCGCGTAGAAATGAAGCGCGGAAGTGTTCCATAAAGCTTCGAAGTGACTCAGTCCGAATTATATTTTTAACTAATAATTTTGTGTTAGCCTTGGAGGGCCGTTATAAAGGAAATGGACCCTCGTGCTGAGTGCGAGACGTGCTACCATATAGTCGCTTACCATCGGGCCGCGTTGGAGCAAGGAAGAAGGCCACCACCAGGGTGTAGAGAATTGCCACCAACAGGGGAGCCACAGCCCACGCCCACCAGGGAGGACCTCCTCTGTGTTGGGAATGAGGGGTAGAAAAGCATAGGCCGCGTTCTGAGGCTTGTCTTAGAGTGAAACGAACTACCGGAAGGGAACTCAAAAGCGACACTTCCCATCACGCGGTAGCCTAGTGAGCATACCAATGAGACATATCTCATAGCTCCGTGTGGTCCATAGTGGTTCGGCGGTTAAAATGACGATTGCTCTAATTCCGAACAAATTGGGTGTGACATCTCCGGCAAGCGTGTGAGCTATACGGAATTCCCGCTCGAATAGTCGTATTTACCACTGCCTTGGCATGACGTCCTGAAAGAAGTAATAAAACCACGCATGCCTTTCACAGCAACAGTATTGAAACCATAAAAACATTTTGTAAGAGCTTGTATTCCTGCATACATCTTTTTTCATGTTATATATGCTCCCACACTTGAGATTGCACCACTTATATCGTCTCTTTTGAGTACGGCAGCAAGTAAATTTATGGAGTGCTCGTCATGCGCCATGACGCTTTACCTTTCTCCTCCAAACCACAGGACACCCTTTGTACATGCTCACGATACCCGGTTTCGTATGTATGGTTGTACAATGTTGCATAACGTGTTAATGAATACGGGCTTCGGATGAGATAATGGAGAATGTTTGGAGAGTCCTTCTATATGGCTAGTCGTTCCTATAATGTGTGAAGGAAACAACAGCGATGTGCATTTTGTACCGGAAGAAGGGTTTCGGCCTCTTCTCTTAATGTTTTATTAACCTGGAACACGTGTTGCTTTGAACCAGAACATCATTACCAGCAGAAAATGTGCATAAATAGATAGGGAGCCTGCGTTGCCCAGGTGGGGCTGAAATTGATATACTGTATAACAGCTCGTGTGAGCCGTTTGGGCCGCTTCGAACGCGCGACCGCACCGTGAACCACCACAAGGGGCGTGTGGCTGATTACGTTCCTTGGCTAGCCGCCCTGAGTATAGTATCAATTAGCGGACGACACGGATAATGTTCCCGCAGATAGCGTATAGAGAACTGCAATAAAAGTGAGAGTTGAGCTGGTTGGTGCATAATTTTTTTAAAAACACACAGCGCAACAAACGGAGGACAAGCGAGTAGACGGGAACAGCGCTGAATATCAACTGCATCATTTATTGAAAGAACACGTATATATACAAAAATGTTCTGACAACCAACTGCGCATGTTCGCAGATAAAACAACAATTCACTTGAGCCAGTTTCGTCAAGATGTGAGATTTCGCGGGGATGAGTGATAACATATGGGGCGCTTACACACGTGTCAGAATACTTGTCAGCGTTATCCTGTCTACTCGCTTGTCCACCGTTTGTTGCGCTGTGCGTTTAAAAAAGATAGCTTATAGAGAATGAAGTGGTACTAAATTTTATTAATCTATTTATTGGTTTCGTAGAGGAGAAGCTGCGAAGCGCTCAGTTACGTGGGATGTTGTCCTCATGGTAGGCCTGTCGGCAATTAAATATTTCCTTCGCCCTGAATTACACAGTCAGGGGTTTCGGCTTGCCAGCCTAATAAATATTGGTGCAGGAAGTGCCTGCCACTTTCATCGCACCCCAGAGTGACTCCAGCTGTCTTGAAATGAAATGGTCGTCAAGAGATGCCGGAAGAAAATGAACTCCTCTGCCTCAGCTCGACTTCCGACCTACGTCGCCGCTCACTAGCAACATGCCTCAACCTCTCGAGCTTTTGGCTATGTAACGGGATCAGGGCTCCTGTGAACTCTGACATTTCATGACACTAGATGGCGTCAAGTACCGAATCAATCAAACGGCTCTCGATACACCGCCTTCGGCGGACTAGATTTTATAACAGGCGGGGGCGCATTTCGTTTTCTTCTTCTCGAAGGTGCGTTTATTCCGATCACTTCAACATACCTTTCAGAGTTATCAGAACTGCGAGACTGGTTTAATCGGTTTGTATCCAAGGAAAGCATTACATTTTGCTGCTTTCAGGGGTCACATTACTGCCATAAAGAGTGCAGCAACGCCTAGAGCAACTGAGCCAGCTTTCATATCGAAGCTCGATTCTCAACTTTCGACCTGAAAAAGTAGGATCGTGTAATGTTTTAGTCATTAATTGCGTAGAAGTGATGAAACCCTGCGGCCATTTAATAGTAAATAAACATCACAGTTCAAAGATACGCGGATTTAGCGACCTGGCTTGCAATCCCAGGCTTATCGTTGCCTCGGCTCCTTATTTTGGATAATACCAACTCTACTTTTATCACGAAAACCGCCTCAGCGGTCTCAGGCGAGCAGAGGAGGTTGGGCTTCGGGACACGGGTCGGGCTTGCCCTCACTCCTCCCATCACTTTTACGTGGCCCCATTTCCGACATTTATATCACCCCAGGCTGTCTGATGAGCAAATCCGAAAATATTGAAGCCAACATTCACTCCTGGCTGTGAGACTACCCGCACTGAAACCTATACGAGAATCCCACCACCTGACGCGGTATCAGTTATTTCACCGAAAGATCCTGCTTTATACATTGCCTTGAGGCAGGGACCTGTGTTTCATAATATCAGAAATGTTTTAGTCATTTAAAAATTTATTCATTTCGTAATCGCATATTCTTATGATGCCCTGTGTCAATGAGTACCGTGAAAAAATAAACATCGAAGAAAACTTTTAGAGAAGGTAAGCTATAGAGACCAAGCTAAGGACCAGGGAAATGAATGCTTGCAGTAGGAAGATTTGCTAATGGAGGTGGAATTCCTTCAACAGGAAAGAAGTGTTAAATTTTTGGATCTAACAAGAACATGAAATGACCTAACTTGTAAAAGCGGAAACATTTGAAGTGAATTTTGGAAACACCATGATGTGTTCACGTTACCTGGCATCTCAGAGAAGAACGACAGCTGTCTTTCACAGTATTGGCTATCGTTTCTTGGGCTTCATAACGGTGGGAAATTCGATAACGCATGCACTCACCCCAAAGCACGCTGAAAACAACAGATCGCACTGTCTTACGACGATTGGACTGAACGCATTTGTTGAAACTCGGGGGCAATAATGAATTTGACATAAAGTAATTATAAGTAGCCGAAGATAAAGGTATGATATACTACCAACTCAAGCGAATAGTTTTTGCTGCCTTTATTTGGAACCAAACACGCGATTCTAGCATTTCCCTGCGGAAAAAATTGTATGAGGCAATACCCTCCCTATTTCTCACACAATCTCACTCAATTCCCATAAAACATCACATACAGGTCGCATATAATTGCATAAGGTCTCATAGCTTCTTGTACATTATCATAAATTACGTACAATATTTTATAATATTGATGTAAACCGTATGAGTGTCTATGCGATTAGATTAAATTTTATGAGGTTATTTTCACGTAGAACTTTCGGTCTTTCAGTAGTTAGTCATATGCTTAAGAAAACCAAACCCTTCCATGCTTACAGTAACTGCCTTGAACGGCGCAGCAGGCTTAGTTTCGGTGCTGCCAACTTTGTGGAGATGCGAGGTAAAGGCGTTCACCTAGATCAGAGCGAAAATGTTGAACTTTGCCTATGGGTGGAAACAGTCCTTACGAGATTAGAATTCGAACAGCTAAAACATCAATGGATTTAGCGCAATTTTCCCGACTTAACAATCGTGTTTCTAGAGTTACGGCCCAGCTCAAACAGCGATCCCAATGCTTGAGGGTCCTCTTAGCCAGCCGAAGTACTTACTCAGTCCTTTGGATTTCTGCAAGACAAAATGCGCCAAAGGTTAATTTTATAGCTGAATGTAGCCAGTTAGCGAAAAAAGAATTACCCTACTGAAAAAATTGTACGAGGCAATAACCTCACATTTTCTCACGCAGTCTCACTCAATCCACGTAAGAAATCACATGCAAGTCGCATATAATTGCGTAAGATCTCATAGTTTCTTGTATATTAACATAAATTATGGAAGATATTTTATGATAATGATGTACAACGTATGAGAGTCTGTGTGATTTGATGAGACTGTGTGAGATTATTGCCCCGCAGACCTTTTCGTTTTGCAGTAGTAAATGTACCATATTTGCGAACACCGCATTTCGGAATTGCTATCTACGCATTCCAGGAAGCCAAAGCTAGACATATCAAGGAAGCGAAAGTTCCTTCATCCTAGAGTAATTACCTTGTTTTTTTCTTCCTTGTATGGCAGCTGTTTAGCTCGTTCATCCGTGCGAAGATGCAACAATTGTGAGCTCAGGCAACAGGCGTGACTAGATGCCACAGAAGGAAGCAATCACTCTTAACGGGCCGATTTCAGTATGCTAACTGCGCCTGTGCACAGCTCGTGGCACGCCTATCCTGGCTGTCGTCGTCACGAATATTTTTCACCGGTACAATACAAAGCCGTTTCACCAAGAGGCAAATGTACCTGTAGAAATGGTTTCTTCAATATGTTCTTAGAAATATTCCTATAGACACTGATTGCGGTCGCAAACAAACCGTACTGAGCCACTCAGTAGGGAAGTCGCGTTAATCCCTGAGTTTGTTCTCCATCTTGAGACGCTACTACTCCAACCATAAGTGACATGCAGATTTAGGAAGCGCTACAACAGCGCGGTATTTGCCGCTCCAGGGATGCAGTAGTAAAGGTTGTAATGTGACCAGTCTATTGCTTGCTTAGATGTACAAGCTGCCGTCCGCAGCCCAGGCGCCAAAAGATAGTCTTCAAACAAATCGCACAGGTTAACCGGCGCACTTTGAAGCTCTGTACGGGATACATAGAGTAGCTTGCGTGGAAGATATGAGCACCTGTGGAAAGTGAGCCTATTTCAGGTCTCAAATCAAGAGGAGCCACGACCCCCCCTACGCTACCAAAAAAAAAAAAACACCTATGAACTGCGTAATTCTTAAAAAAGTCTGTCTCTGCATTGCCGACGCATAAAGATAGGATACTTGCCGATATTTCAAACGCACCTTCCAACGCTTCTTTAAGCGCCGACAGCATCCTCTTCTTCTACCCAAGGCGGCCAGGAGCATGAACACTTGAAGTTGGTGATGAAGATTGGTGTGATGAATCTCGTAGCTCCTCCATGCGTCCAAGCATGCAAAAGAAGATGAAGAAAACTGCGCAGGCTTTAAAAAACCTTATTGGCTTTTCTGTTAACCGTACGTTACTTTAGGTGCGTCCAATTGCATACATATCTTTTTCTATACATAGCTGCTGCCTCTTAAATTTAGTCGTTGTTGGCCTTCGTTGTTGCCTGCTGTGTCTTCTTCAGTAGGGCATCACCCCTAACAAACTCGCATAGCATGCGCAGAAGAGATAACGCTTGAAAATTCAAAACAAGCAACCAGTACGCCCATGCACACGTTCTGCGAAGTTCGCTTTCTCAAGAGCAGAGTAGAAACAGGTCACAACGGACATGGCGCCCAGTGTACATGTCGAAGCGGCCAACGAACCTTCCTACCGGAAACGGAGGGCGCCCGGCAACGCGGCTCACCAGTCAACATCACGAAACGCAAAATAAAAAGTCGTATAAGGATATACGCATGACGACCTTAAACGCCCTTTCTAAGACCTTTGCTACGACCAGACAGGTTTTTGCACATTCAGATTATTATAACGGTCACCATGAACACTTACGACGCGCAACGATTCAACTGGGTGCCGATGTTACGACTGCATAAAGATGCGATGGGCATAACAAGGCACCGTGCAGACAAATCGCACGTGAAAAACTTCCAAGGTGCTGAAGTAGCTTTGGTGGAAAAATACGAAAGCATTTACGTTTTTACTGCTCGCATTTCTTTCTGCTCACCTGGCTGCGCCTGCTTCGCTTTTAAAACAAAAAGCAATATTCTTAGAAGTACGACAGGCGTTTTGTTGAGAACATCACATGTTTTTTAACAGATGCCCCTGTCCTGTGAGATAACTGACATGGACCCGTCGGGATGTTGAGTTAATGACCAACCTAAATGGCACGGAAAAAATGTGGCCACTAATTACAGGAAGCACCTTTTAAGCCCTTGAAATGAGTGGGCCAGGTATGTACCGCGTTTGCGTTGAGTGAAATATCTGGGTATTGCATGGGAAAAGTCGGAACCGATTTTGTTACGGACACATCAGTTGGTGTATACAGCGCAAAAATGAACTTTCTTTCGCTCCTTGCGTAATAACGTCCTCCTTGTACGTTTCTACGATTCCTTGTTAAGGTTTTCTTGTGCATGCTATTACGTTTGGTTTGGTATATGGGGTATAAAGTTCCAGAGTGACTCAGCCTATGAGAGACACAGTACAGGGCTCCGGAAATTTTGACCAACTAGACTTTTTTTAACGTGCGCTGACGTCACACAGCAGACGGGCGCCTAGTTTTCGGCCACCACCTCAAAGAGACCGCGCGCGGCCGGGATTTGCTCCGGCATAGTTGAGCACAGCAGTCGAGTGCCGTAACCACTGCAGCACCGCGGCAGAGTGCATGCTATCAGGGTATTTGGTGAAACCTTCACTAAGTCAACTATGAACAAGTTCACGTTGATCTTCATTGCCACGTTCCTTTTTTTTGTCCTGTATTTTGCGCTCAATTAGATGAATACGATGTCATAATGTTAATTGCTCAAATGTTAACACTTTCGAGAATGATGTGTGCACTGCCTTTGGAGCCTGGAAAAAAACTATCCGGTATAATCTAAACATAGCGGACATGCATACGAACTCTTCTTCCGCTTTTTGATGAGGAGAGCCCTGAAGGCGCACTCATTTATTTATTTCCCAAATTAATATGCTCAAATAAATCCCAATAGCTCGTGTTCGGAAATTTTCAAGCTAGGCTTAGTCGAGTGCTGGCGTTGAGCCCTCAGGTATAAATAACGTCAGGTACCTATAGTTTATTTGGCACGCTGAAGACTTTGTATCATAAGCGAGTAGTTGTAGCCCTTTCTTCCAAACGCATGATGTACTAGGAGCCTAACGGTAAGCGCCGCGATTGGCATTTGAATATGATGGGGAAAAGAGTGATCGTTAAGGCATCGCATTTATCCTATTCAAAAGCACAGCTGCAAGACCGTGGGATATTCACTGTCATGCCAGAAACGAGACTCCTCTAACACTGACTATATTTTGTAGACACTTCACAGTGGTTAGCGGATGCAAGCGCCAACTATACGGGGGGTATGAAAACAGTCCTCATCACTCGTCGTTAGGATCAGAAGCACTGCTGAGTATTAGTTTTAAACTGTATGTCGGAGGATAACATTTATCAATATTTATTACTGCATCTCTTCCACTGAATTTGTTGCCACCCCCTACCGTGGTGTTTAACCATGTGAGAGCTTTTAAAGAAAACGCAATTAAATCTACTGCCCACAGATGCCGCGACGATCTGCTAAATTGTGAAGTTTACCCTATAAGACCGCTGTGTTAGAATGCATCGGCCCTCTGTGGACTTCTGCTACTCGTACGATCTCTATAGACAGTTGGTTTCCGGACACGCGTCTCTCAGACACCATCCGCAAAGAAAGGCGGCTGAGCTCCCTGACGTTGCCTCTCCGGCTACTTGACGAAGCACTGTGTTGAGTACTGAAGGCTGCCCTTAAAGTCTCTGCTGCGGCGTTCTCAAATTAGGCTGCTGCAAAGAACACCCGTAAGTACGTCCTCTTAAGCATTTGATTGATGAGACGGTTTAGAGATTGCTTGGTCGCGCTTTTCAGGAAAAAATTTGCCTAAACTGTTGGAGATGCTAGCTCTAGCAGCGAAAGTTTCGACACTATATTGATTCGAAGAAGCGGAAAAAGGAGCGTGTCTAGCGTGAAACCTTCCAGAACTCTTTTTTTCAGCTGTTTTTCTCTTCCGCTCATATTTTATGCTTTACAAACAACAAATTTGGTTTCGTAAGTACAGTGCTCATAGCTGTCATGCTAATTATTCGCGAAATCTCAGCATTGTGATTACTAAAGCAGTATTGCATGCCGCAAGGTCACAGCTGATCTTAAGTTTCACAAGCTGTCTGCAGCACTGCGAAATCTAAAAGAAGACAGCGAACCAGGATCAACGCCGCTTGCGGCGGGGGCTAGACAGCCACCAAATTTTATCAGTTGTAGGCCGTCATTCTCCCGCCACAGCTTTGGTGGTGGACGACGGCTGATGTTGCGGCGCGCGTCTTTCTCTCCCTTTTCATTTTCCTTTGTTCTCTATTGTCTCTTCGGTCAGCAAGGGACAGCGGAGGTGGCAAAGGTGGTGTTGAGGTGGCTCAGCTACAGAGCCAGTAGCAGGCCCGTGCATTTTCTTTTCTTTATTCCTACAGCCACAACATACACTGTGCATGCATATCAGCATGATCAACTCTATTGCATAACACCTGGTTCATATACTGGCAAAACATGGATGTTGAAAGACGTTAAAGGCAGGTCTTTTTAAGTGTTCTCTGCAGTATATCCTATCAAAATAATGCATCCCAAAATTCAAGAAAGGTATTTCGATGGAGGTGAAACGGAGAGGCATCCGTGAGCTGTGCGGTGTCAGTGCATGTTAAAGATTCCAAAGTGGTCGCAATTACTCCGCAGCCCTTCATAACGGCTCTTATTTCTCTCTTTAATTTCCTCCAACCTTCCTCTCTGGATCTGTTGCGTGTAGTCTTCGTGGGTTGTTAAAGTGTTGGTCTTTAGCTTGCGGAGGTGTGCTTCCTCCCTTTTGTCTAGCGTCTGCCGGTGGAGGGTAGACCCGGCGAGATAATCTTAAATGCTGAAGTATTTCAGCGTAGGTTAGCAATGGGGTAGACACTGCGCCTTTCCTGCGCACTTGTTTGTAAGGCGAAAGACTAATGCCTCATACGGAGTTCAGCGTCCAGTGCCATTACATCAATCAACTGACGCCATCAACTGAAACGCGCATCATAATTCTCCATGTCCACCGTTAGGAAGATCGTTAAAAACATTGGAAAAATTTGTGGACGATTAAGACACCCGACTGCTGTGCCGGAGTTCTCGGGTTCGAACCCGACCACGGCGGCTGCGTTTGATGGAGGCGAAACGTAGTGGCGTTCGTGTACTGTGCGATGTCAGCGCACGTCAAAGATCTTCAGGTGGTCGAAATTACTCCGGAGCCCTCCACTACGGCTCCTCTTTCCATTTCCACTCACACCTTCCTCCCTTCCCCTAATTCGCGGTTCAGGTGTCCACTTTTCCTTGCCCGTATAAGTCTCACTATCGGAGATACTTTAACCGCTTCTGCTAACTCCCTCCGTGTATTATGTACTTCCAAAGCAAGCAGTCGCTCTCTATGTATTTGATGCATTTGCATATGAGGGCGTCTATCCTGTTTCTCTGCGCCGCTTTGATATCCAAGTATGGCGTTGCGTAGCTAATTCTGCTAATCACGTACGCTTACATTAGTTTTATGAGGTTTGTCTCTTTAGGTCCTCTGCCCTTGACTGCTATGCGTCTAATAAGACCCAGAGTCTGTATCGCGTGATGCTCTAGCTTCATTATGACCTGCCCATTGTACCCATTGGGCTGGAGGATCAATCCTAATATTCCAATCTGTTCCACCTTCGGTACTTCTTTACCAGACACCTCAATCTTTATGTCCGTCGATGTTTTGCATCGGAGGTGTCTAGGATTATACAAAACAATAATAATAATAATAATAATAATAATAATAATAATAATAATAATAATAATAATAATAATAATAATAATAATAATAATAATAATAATAATAATAATAATAATAATAATAATAATAATAATAATAATAATAATAATAATAATAATTGGTTCACAGGAAGGGTTGTTGTTGTTGTTGTGGCTGTAGAAAGAAGGAAAAGAAAATGCACGGGCCTGCTACTGGCTCTGTAGCTGAGCCACCTCCGCTGCCTCGTGCAGACAGAAGAGAACATAGACAAGAAAGAAAAGAAAGAGGAAAAGAAAGACGCGCGCCGCAACAACAGCCGTCGTCCACCACCGAAGCGGTGGCTGCTGCAATGACGGCCTACAAGAGATAAAAAAATTCGGTGGCAGGCTAGCCCCCGCCGCAAGCGGCGGTGACCTACTTGTCCCTGCCCCATCAGGGAAGATTACAGGAAGGGAAAGGTGCGGAAACTGTCTCACTTGTTTGCTGTGGGCACCTGAACCGCGCCGTAAGGGAAGGAAGGAAGGTGGGAGTGACAGTGGAAAGCGAGAAAGAGGAGCCGTAGTGGAGGGCTATGGAGTAATTTCGACCCCCTGGGGATCTTTATCCGAGTTTTGCGGCGATCGCGCGAGTCCCCTGTGAGCTGCATACTCGACAATGATGTTAGTAGCAGACTGCAATAGGTTCTCGACTTCCGCATCGCTCCCCTGGTTTACCAAAAGGTGAATGCCATCTGCATAGATACTGAATGTTAGCCCCTCCAATTCCGTGAGCTTGCCTGGGAGCCTTCTCATTGCCCTGTTAAAGAGGAAACGGGGATAGCACTGAGCCCTGCGGCGTACCCTTGCTTCCAAGGTCTATAACAGGCGATTTTAAATTTTGAACAGTTACGCAGGCAGTCCTGCCTGACAGAAAGTCCTTTATGTACGTGTACATTTTCTTCCCTACTCCAAACACACTGAGCCCGTTGAGGATCGTGTCATGTTTTACGTTATCAAACGCCTTCGTGAGGTCTAGTCCTACGATTACTTTCACGTCTTTAGTGTGCGAGTCCACTATGGTAATGTTGCAGTTGGAGCATCACGTCCTGCGTGCACAAGTGTGGTCGAAACCTGACCATCTTGTGCGGCCACAGATTGTTCTGCTCCATAAAGACCATTAACCTCGTCTGGACGCCGTGCTGCATCAATTTCCCTACGCGTGACGTCAAGGAAATTGGTCTAAGATTCTCTAGCTGTGGCGGCTCGCCCGGCTTTGGTATAGTATTTGCTGCCTTCCACTGCACTGAAAGCTGCCCTTTGTCCCAAACATCTTGAATGTACTCTGTTAGGTATCTAATCGAGTCATCATCTATATTTCTGAGCATTGTATTCGTAACCCCGTCTCGGGCCCGGGGCGGATTTAATTTTGAGCCGCACAATATTGGCCCGCACCTCCGCCTCCATGATGGCAGCGTCTAGGGCATCATTTGGCACCTCATTGTACTCCGGTAGGGGGGAGCATTGTTGTCTCCAATGTACATCTTTACAATCTTATCCATGAACTCTGCGTCGTCTCCCTCAAACGCGTGCCTGACTTTGGCTAGACTATTCCCCAATTGCGTAGAATCTCTCCAGGACGTGGGGCGTGCTCCGGCATTTGTTAGACACTACAAAATTGAAAGCGCTGTAATTGAAGCAAGAAAGGTGGTAGGGAAAATGGAAAGAGAGAAAAAGGAGCCGTAGTGGACAGCTACAAAGTAATTTCGACCACCTGGGGATCTTTAACGTGCACTGACATCACACAGCACACGGACGCCTCTCAGTGTCGCCTCCATCAAAACGCAGCCGCAGGTAGAGCGTAAAAAGCGGCGCATAGCTGCAGCAAAGAGAGAATGAGCGTAAGAGGGTGAAGAGAGCAGCGGATACGCCCGAATAGAGAGAGGAACGGCTTGCCAAAGGGTGATGCCAGACTGACGGAACATAACCGCCGAGATGGGGCCTATGGAAGAATTTAGTCAACGGGAACCAACAGCAGAGGATGTGAAGACACGCAGTTTGACTCATCACTCCATTCAAGTTTGCGAAAGTGCATCTGCGACCCGGACATTTGAAGCAGACTTTGTGAATAATCCTTTTGGACACATGTATACTGTGCGCGAGAAACTGTGGCACCAAATGGACTTGACACCGTTGAGTAAGCCAATGTGTGAGACTTTGCGTTTAGAGACTTTGCCAAATCGAAATACAGTATAGATAAAATTGAGACCTCTGCATGCTATTTCACAGATCATCGGGCAGTCTTCGCATCTGTCATACAAAATGAATAAGAAATGTGTATCATTGCTAAACATACCTGACCACAACAAGCTCAGCCAGGGAAATTTACCGCTCGCTACGTATACCCTGACATAACTGAGCTAAGCCACTCACATCTTTATTTCCCACTAAGATTGTCGAGGTTATTTAAAGAAAAGCAAAAGCGCTGAGTTCCTTGTATTGATGCCATAATTATCAGCCTGATTGTCCTGGGATGATGAAACATTATTTAGAATCTCAGGGCGCCCACACTTATTTCTCATGCTCAATCCGCCATTGTAATTTCCTTCATTTGTATGCACTGCTGCTTGTTCTCACGACGGTTCGGCAGTGTTTTTTAATAAGTAGATAAACGTGCGGAATAGCAAAAGTAGTTTTTGACGTGTTTACGATGGCCCACGAAGCATGCGCCGCAGCGCTTCTTGGATTTTCATAAAAAGGAACTAGCTGGGATAATTAAAAGGAAAGACCTAGTATGTCTCTTGTTTCTAAGGAAAAAACAGCACTTGCAGAAGAAGGACAAAAAAAAAAAGAAATGGAGGACACACAACTGCGCTAACAACTTTTATTCTGAAAAGAGCCGAACCGCGCCTTATGTACAGCCAGAAGAAGGAGGGATTAATGCGCATGCGCCCATCTCGAAAAAATAGTCACGGCATCCGCCAAACAAAAGCCATAACTAGCTTATCAACACCAACCAAGAAGAGATGCTGCCTGAAAGCGAACAGATGGATAACATCTACTGAAAAACTAAAAGTTCTACCGGGCAATAATCTCCCAAAATCTCATCCAATCGCATAGAGTCTCATTCGTTGGACGTTATTATTATAAAATATTTCGCATAAGTTATGATAATGTACAAGAAGCTATGAGATCTTATGCGATTATATGCAACCTGAATGTGATTTCTTACGCAAATTGAGGGAGAGTGCGTGAGAAAATGTGAGGTTATTGCCTCATACAATTTTTCCAATAGGGCAGAAGCTAGAAAAAAACATGCCAAAAAACAAAACATAACAAAAAACCTCAGAGCATATATAAAACGCGTGTCAAATATGTAGATGAAAGGCCATTAACCAACCCGGCTGAAAGAAGAGAAACAAAGAACAAAACGAGAAAACGTTAAAAACTGCCGCAGCGCGGCAGAGCTAAGGAACAGTCAAAAGCCACCGCGACTAAAATACTGGCCGCGAAATAGGCACTAAAACCCAACAAATGTAAAAAAAAAAAAAAATGAATGAATGAAAATCCAAAAACCAACGCGGCTAAAAGGATGACAAAAAGCTCGACACAGTGAAGACACTAAAACAAACACCATAGTGGCATAGCTATGCGACAAGTGAACAGAACACCGCAGATAAAACCGTGACAAAGAAAACAGATGGTGGAATTAGTTAAGGATAAAAGACACATCAGTAACTATTGATAGCACCAAGAGAACAGGAGCAAACCGCAAGGACAAAGGCAACTAAATGCCTCAGAAATACGTTGGCTAAAAATTAAGACGTGCGAGAGGCGAGCGTACAAGGAAGCAGCAATTCATAACAGGCAGGCAAAAGGATATGTAAGGATCAATGCGAGTCGGAGAGAAATGACAGCTATGTTCCTAGCAGGGCAACTGACGGTGTGCTAACACATTCATCGTTTTGCTTGTTGATAGCGGTAGTTTCTATGATTTCTCTGGTTAGTCTATTTTTGTGCTTGGCCAGAGTTTTTGCTTGAACGAAGTTCGGTGAGAGGCGACGGCTGCGACTGCAGTCCCGACAATGAATAGCCAAATTGCCAGACCTTTTGTCTTCTGTGTTTTTCTTGTCTTTTTCTCTTGCTTTCAGTTGCCTTTTCCTCTTGCTCATGTTAAGTCTCACCAGTTCAATAATGGTTTGATTTTTATAGTTCTTCTGTTCTGTTCCCGGGCACTGCTGCCATTCTTTCTGGGCCACCATTTTTATACCGAGGTAAACGCTCAAGTTGAATCCGCATATAATTGTCCCTTCATTTGTCGTAGTTGTGCGCCAAAAATCATTCTGTGTGTTTAGCTGCCTTAATGGGCACTGCAAATGATCGCCATCAAGACCATACCTTGCATGACTTACGTCCCAATTACCAAACTGATAGTAGCCATCGTATTTAGGGCAAGAAAACTGGTTGCCAAACATTCAACTTAGTTCATAGTTGCTAGCTCGTTTTTTTTTTTTTTCACCCTTACAGTTAATTCTAACATAAGTGTTCAGACATATATTCAGTTAAAACTGCTGCAGACCATTTGGCTGCATTGTATTAGCAAGCTATTCTTTTGATATACTTGTTAAAATTTGTTGCTTTAAGGGTATTGGCCTTTCTGATAAGGACTTCAAACATGCCTGCAGTATCTA
>JAJIZL010057572.1:0-21266 GCA_023969395.1 Amblyomma maculatum
GAAATGAATGCATGAAGTTTCGAGACCTATGCTGAGAGCACTGAATCCTAAAGCCTGTTTTTACTTGTAAAATACTTCTGACAGCCCTGATTTTGCCACAGCGCAAAAGAAATTGCCGCATTATATGATAAAATGGCTGTAGATCGGTCCTGTACCTACATTTGCTCTAAAGCTTTTGTTAAATGTTGTGATCCGTGTTATCCTCGATGAGAAGAAGGGAAGCCATAATACGGCACTCGCGGCCACTCGCTGTGCGAGTACCTGCCGAGGGCAACTCATACTGGACTACTCTTTGCCCCCTCATATGTTCTGTCCGCATTCCATCCTATGCATGAAAAGCAATCTTGCACTTTTTTTTTTTCAACTGATCACCACTTCTGCCTAGCCAAGAAAACACCGGAACTCACACAACGATTGCAGTAGACTTTTCACAACCTCCAAAACGCTGACACATTCATTTACTCAAACGAAGTCCGTGTTAAATTTTCATGCTTGACCCCAAATTGTTCTGGTGAATACGTTTGAATTGCAGCAAACAGTACTCTGGTACAGGAAAAATTTACTACCATATGTTTTCACAAAACTGTACGCTGCGTATGCGGGGTCATACTCAAAAATAAACTTGAATCGCCGAAGCTTGTACGTATTGATGATTTTTTTTTCGTGTTAATGTCGCTTTTCAATTATATGGCTAAGGCTTTCGAGTGCCGTCTGTGAAATATATGACCTAACCACTGTCACTACCCCAGACAGAGGGGAATAGGTAACCGGTATCTCTGTGCGGCTTGACGCTTATGAGGTTAGTTGCGCAG
The DNA here is from genome assembly GCA_023969395.1 of Amblyomma maculatum. Lineage (NCBI taxonomy): Eukaryota > Metazoa > Arthropoda > Arachnida > Ixodida > Ixodidae > Amblyomma > Amblyomma maculatum. The sequence continues at coordinate 813 of JAJIZL010057572.1, forward strand.
TACTTTGCTGAGCCAACAGACTACATTTATATGCGCTCACGTCACGCTAACACTCTCTATACCGCACGGCGCATTCTGTGCCAACGTAGCTTACGGGCGCAACGGGTACCCGTGGCCGGGAAAGCTGGCACATAACGCGCCATCGTGCCCTTCGCATCTTACCGTGCCCTCTGCAGCACAGGCAAGAATGGTTACATGGAAAGGAGCACTGCGGTTATTGACGGTATAGACTTTGACGTACCGTGGTAGTTCATAAAAGAAAGGAAGTTCATAACACGAGGAGCTTGAGACATGTCGACCAAGCCGAGATCCAGAGATTTAAGTCAGCCATGCCGGACAATGGACGCTTTGAAAGCACTGTTCTCTGAACAGTGCATACAGGAAGGGAAACGAAGGCGTCAATGCTTGCCCACTCTATCGAAGAACACATTTAGGTGGTGTTTCCACGAACTTCTGCCCGCCACATCTCTCAGTCCCAGAAGAGAATCATTCCCCCAAGAAACACTCTGAGCATCTCAAGCCTTAAACCATCTTTCCTTTAAAAGAGAATAAAGAAGTAGTAATGGAAGGCTGTAAAAAGGCTAGCAGTAAATTTATAAGGACGTTCTGCAGGCTGCTCGTCAAGAAAATTGAGCTGGTAAAACACTGTTTCCGCAAAGCGGCATGAGTAATCTCACTGTTTCCTTTGTAGACCTGAGCGGCCAGTAGAAAGATTCCGTCACTCCTCAGTCGCCAACCCCTTTCATGAACATGTCAGGACAAATAGTAAAACTATTTAGTAGTTTTTAAAGGAAATTGTCTACTGGGAATCCTTTACTGGGGTGATGCCTGTAGTGGGAGCGGCGCTTCTTCGGCGCATGTGTGGTAGCTCCTGCTGGTGGCTGTGCCTTCTCATTCTGCTGCTGCTTCACTTCTTCATACACATGGCGGACATTGTTGCTGCCGGTGCATATATCCACAAATATACTACGTTGCCTGACACAATGTCACACAGCCTTGCAGTACTTTGTCTACCGGTTCCCTCCGCCGCCGCCGCTGCCCGTCCGGCTCACCTCCTGAGACCTCCCCCTTTCAAAATGCCCTCAAAAGCTTCTTGTCGTCTAAACCCAACTGTGGTCGCCTTGAGATTCGCAGACCGCCATGAAGGTGCCGCGCGCTGGACCTAGTGTACCAGCGGCGTTACTATCCTGCTCGCAGACAGCCATGTAGGAGTTAAATCACAGTATACCGTGTGCGAGCATGCTGTTTGAGCTTACGTTCTGTAAACTAGGTTACCTCTAAGAGTCTAACTTGGCTTAACAACACAGCATTGCTAAGCATAACACAGTTCCTGCTTCAATAACCAAATTTAGCCGAGCTCAGCCGCAGCCATTTTTTACCATACTTAAAACTTACTTCCCTTTACTTAAGTGGCGACCACCTTCATTATGCAGAATTACGTGAGGACAGCAAAGCTCTGTATTTTGTCACATTTTCAGGAGACGATTAGGAGGCTGTATTTATTCTCAGAAGAAAAGACAAAGAAATTACGTATGTGGCAGACAACTGCACAAACGGCTTTGTAAAATGTGGCGTTGTCTATATTTCTATGCTTCTAGTGACTTCCAGTGGCGGAGTAAAGCAGCGTTCACTAAATGGTTGGTCAGTTCCTATACCATGTTTCGTTTCTAGCATTTTTTTTTTCAGCTACAAGAACTGTTCACTGGCCTCAGAGTATCCTTACTTACTCACCATGCTTATGTATTCCCGAGGCTGAGAACGTAAGTGATCTGATGGCATTAGTTGATTTTCAGGTACATAATTCAGAAACGGTTCATGCGCTAACCACTCTTCTCAATGTAGAGAGGGCGCTTAGATTATGGAGCCCAGGTTTTCTCATGGCGGCACTCACAAGAGATCCTTTCGTTTCCTCGTCCGTAACCATGTGTGAAGATTTTCCGTGACGCTTCCTGATCATATTAAGCACAGAACATGAAGTCAGTGACCTGTCAAAGCAAAACGGTGAGAGCGCAGAACGTAAGAAGCGACCTTTCGCCAGCGAGAAAACGTGGAAGGAGGTTGCAGGGCAGCTAGAGACTCATTTTCATCGCTACGCGAACAATCGATATTAACGGCGGCTGAGGCGCAAGAAGAAGCCCAAAAGAGCGCTAGCCTGACGTGCCCTCTCTGAATGCGGTATGACAGTCAATGTACGCGTTTATCCCTGCGTGGGCAGTGAAAAGGATGGGGAATTAGCATTGTGCAGAGCGCTGTATATGAAACTACCGCGACGGGACAGTCTATGATGTGATGTTTGGAGGCTACAGGAACTTCAGGACCATTTGTAGCATTCCCATGGTGCTTCTGGCTTTTCGGGGTTACTACACCGTTCTCGCATAATGTATTTTTGCGCAATTCTCCTGGTTCCGGACGAACTTGTGAACGACTTGTATAAATATTCAGTGCTGTCATTAATTTTTTCAGCTTTCTAAGTTTCGAAAGCCATGATATTTTGTTTTTCAGTTGTTGTATTTATGTACCTTAGAAAAGGGGCATCCCCATCATAACACTTGCAAGACGAAAGGTGAAATAGTTACGTCTGCCCGAACTTGATTTCAAAGAGAGCTAGATTCATGTGTGCAAAAAACTTTGGCGTCAAAGGCCAGAATTTTTAGCAAAAGGGCTGTATTGTTCATGACCTAGTCATGATTGATCATCACCTAGTTAGATTGGATGTAGTCGCGCAGAAAACACGCAGAGGCAGGAGATGATGACAGAAAGCAAAATACAACTGTCGAGTCAAAGATAAATTTTTCTAGTCTGGACAGGGATGAGATTCACCGAAGTGTTCGAAAAAAAATTAAAACAATTGCTTGCAAGAAATCGGCTTTCCACCAATAGTGAAAAGCATAAAATTTTATTCATTTATTGGCTAGCAGCTCCCTGTATGTTCTTTATATAGAGTATACCCATGTTTACAACAGCGCTCTTGACCATCGCTAGACGGCACTACTGTACAACATCTCTGAATCCTACTCTTCGTTGGTATCGTGTTTACATTACGAGCTTAGCTAGAGCTCTGCCCACTTCCAATTTGGTGACAGCTGTAAAATCTAATCGAAGAATGAAATGATTTTAAAGCGAAAACAATTCTTGACGTATGAGTGGCTTGGACAGGAATTGTGGGCAGGCCTTATCAGTACAAATTTTTATTAAAGGTAACAATGTGTCACCACTGGGCATCTAGACCGTGCTAGAATAAACGGGCCAGGATCGAAATCACTACATTATCTCCGCAGTCGGTCAGACCTCATGTAAACCTGCCACAGATAATCATGGTGTGCCGTAAGCATCATTGTCTTCACGGAATCCCACGTGCGCCGGCTGTTTTATTTAAACTGGGTAAATAAGCCCTACACGCAATCCCTTTCGCCGTGTGAGGCCGAGGTTCACGACCGCAGTGTGCGGCGAATCCACCAGAAGGCATTACAGAACTCGCAATGCTTTCACATTATTTCATCGACGCAGACTGATCTATACCCGGGAATTGTTTTGTTTTTTCGCTTTTCGTTTCATGTCGAATTAGCTACGCTACATTAATGTTCATATAGCGGAAAACGACAGCTGGATGTCATTGATCTGCATCGTCAGAAGCAGCTTTTTAAGGTGAGTGGTACTTACTATGGCCTATTATTAACTCTCAAAATAAATCAAACTTTGCAAACATTAACATTTCGGTTTGTAACTCGTCCCCTTCGTCGCCACTAATCCGGCCGATCTGACAGGCAGAAAGAAGTCTCTAGCGGTGGCGTATCAGGCGTGTACGCCATTCATCTGCTGAAATTAACCCCTGAAATCCAATTTTTTGTCTGCATGTATCGTTGGCTGGAGCCTTTAAATGAGCATGGTGATGTGGCTGCGAGACACAGGATAATCATTGTTTCTTATATGTTTGCTATTTTCACAAAACCCCTTCATGGATCACTGCCTTGTCGTGGCGGAGGGGCTTGCGAAACTCGATGAAGTCGTGAGCTCTGCTGTGTAGGGCCACCCAAGATAGACAGGTCACGACAGAGAGTTCTGACAAAATGTGATTCACTGGAGAAGATAATGGCAACCCACTCCAGTATTTCCTGCCAAGAAAACCCAATGGCCAGTCACAATACCATTAATGATATGACGCCGGAAGATGAGCCCCCCAGGTTGGAAGGCATCCCACATGTTACTGGGGATGAACAAAGGGCGATTCCTAGTAGCTCCAGGACAAATGAAGCGGCTGGGCTAAAGCCAAAAGGACGCTCAGTTGTGGATGTGTCGGGAAGCGAACGGAAAGTCCGATGTTGCAAGGAGATATATCACATAGCAACATGGAATGTAAGATCTATGACGCAAGGTAAACTGGATGTCGTCAAGCGAGAAATGGACAGATTGAACATTGATATCTTGGGTATCAGTGAGCTCAAGTGGACCGGAATGGGAGAATTTAACTCCGGCGACCATTATGTCTTTTTTTGTGGGCACGAATCCAAGAGAAGGAATGGGGTCGCTCTCATAGTAAACAGAAGGATGGGCAAAGCAGTACTAGGGTACAACCCCAAAAACGACCGAATGATTTCACTTCTGATCCAAGGTCAGCCTTTCAACATAACAGTTATCCAAGTCTATGCACCGACCACTGCTGCTGAAGAAGCTGACGTTGAGAGATTTTATGCCGACCTACAATGCCTTTTAGACTGCACCCCATCATCAGACGTCGTTTTTCTCATAGGAGACTGGAATGCTAAGGTCGGGAGTGAAGAAATATCCGGAATTATAGGCAAGTTCGGTCTTGGCGAGCCAAATGAAGCTGGGCAGAGGCTAGTAGAGTTTTGTCAAGAAAACAACCTGACCATAGCGAATACTCATTTTCAACAGCCCAAGAGGCGCCTGTACACACGGACTTCACCGGACGGTGAGTACAGGAATCAGATCGATTATATTCTTTGCCGGCAGAGATGGAGAAGCGCTATACAAGCAGTAAAAACAAGGCCTGGGGCCGATTGTGGCACCGATCATCAGCTTCTTGTTGCCAAAATTAAGCTTCGATTGAGGAAAACGCAGAAAACTAGAAGGACTTTCAGGTATGATCTGGATCAAATTCCATTAGAATATGCTGTGGAAGGGAGGAATCGATTTCAAGAATTAGATCTTGAAGACAGAGAGCCCGAAGAGATGTGGACTGATTTTCGTGATATAATACAAGAAGTTGCTACTAAGGTAGTTCCAAAGCAAAAGAAATGCAAGAAAGCAAACTGGTTATCTGAAGAGGCTTTGCAAATAGCTGAGGAAAGGAGGATGGCAAAAGTTATGGGGGAAAGAGAAAGATACAAGGTTCTCAATGCGGATTTTCAGAAAATAGCAAGGAGAGATAAGAATGCCTTCCTGAACATACAGTGCCAAGCAGTTGAGGACAACAGCCAATTAAGGAACACTGGAGCTCTGTATAAGACAATCAAAGATATCAAAGGAAGCTTCTCTGCTAAGCTGGGTGTGATAAAGGACAAACAAGGCAAGGACCTCACTGAAGCCTCAGAGATAAAGAAGAGGTGGCACGAATACACAGAAGAACTGTACAAGAAGGACTCGAATGTGCAAACCCAACATAAGACAATTGTGATTACTGATCTCGATCCGGGCATCCTGAAGAGTGAAGTTGAATGAGCCTTAGCCAGCCTTGCTAAGAACAAAGCTAGCGGAATTGATGGCATTCCAGCTGAGTTGCTTCAAAATCTCAACCATGACGCTGTCACATTCTGCATACATTATGTCAGAAGATTTGGACAACCCTGCAGTGGCCACAGGATTGGAGGAGGTCAGTTTATATCCCCATTCCAAAGAAAGGCAGTGCCAAAGATTGTTCCAACTACCGCACGATCGCGCTTATTTCGCATGCTAGCAAGGTGATGTTGAAAATCCTCCAAGGTAGGCTGCAGCAGTACGTGGATCGGGAGCTTCCGGACGTGCAAGCTGGGTTTCGCAAAAGCAGAGGAACTAGAGACCAAATTGCTAACCTTGGCTGGATGATCGAAAAAGCAAGAGAGTTCCAGAAACCCATCTACTTCTGCTTTATTGATTATGCGAAAGCGTTTGACTGCGTAGATCACAGCAGATTGTGGCAAGCTCTCCAGGAGATGGGAGTTCCAATTCACTTCATCTGTCTCCTCAAGAACCTGTATGAAGGGCAAGAGGCCACAGTCAGAACTGGGCATGGTCTTACTGATTGGTTTCCGATCGAGAAAGGAGTGAGGCAAGGCTGCATACTGTCGCCCTGCCTACTTAACCTATATGCAGAGTGCATCATGAGGAAGGCCGGTCTGGACGAGTCTTCAGCTGGAGTGGAGATTGCTGGAAAACGTATCAACAACCTTAGATATGCGGATGATACCACTTTAATGGCAGAAAGTGAAGTGGAACTCAAGAGACTTCTGATCCGCGTACAAGAAGAGAGTGAGAAGTTTGGGCTTAAACTGAACATTAAAAAGACAAAGATCATGGCATCTTGCCCTATCAAGTCCTGGACCATCAATGGACAAGAAGTGGAAGCTGTGAATGATTTTCTGTTCTTGGGCTCCAAGATTACCTCGGAAGGAGACTGCAGCCATGAAATTAGGAGACGCCTGCTTCTGGGAAAGAGAGCAATGGTGAGCCTTGACCGCCTAGTAAAGAGCAGAGACATTAGTCTGCCAACCAAGATCCGTATAACTCGTGCTATGGTCTTTCCAGTTGTGATGTATGGATGCGAGAGTCGGACTGTGAAAAAGGCTGACCGCCGAAGAATTGACGCGTTTGAATTGTGGTGCTGGCGAAGACTCTTGAGAGTTCCTTGGACTGCCAGAAGATCAAATCAGTCGATATTGTCGACGATAAACCCTGACTGCTCATTGAAGGGTCAAATTTTAAAGTTAAAGCTCAGCTACTTTGGTCATCTGATGAGAAGAGAGGAGTCGCTGGAGAAAGATTTGATGTTGGGAAAGGTTGAGGGTCGCCGGAGAAGGGGTAGGCAGTGAACGCGTTGGTTAGATGGCATCCTCGAGGCACTGCAGATGAAGTTATGTGATGTTAGGAAGATAGTGAGCGACCGGAAAGCGTGGCGTGACATGGTCCATAGGGTCACGAAGAGTCGGACACGACTGAACGACTAAACTGGTTTTCACAAAAGCACCAAAAGCACTTCCAGAAGATCTCCATAAATTGAATCATATCCCTTTTAACGCCTGAGGTAAATAATCACTAAATCAGGACAAACTGTGCATCAGGTCGTCACAGTAGGCAGGCGCTTATAATACGTACATTCTATCGTACGCACAGGATAGCAAAAAGAAAATAAAGCAATGAACAAACAAACAAAAAAGACTGAACAGGGACATGTGTGGAGCGCCATTCTTTCCACGTTGTGGCGTCTCCGTCAGAGGTTACATAAGCTTCTTATATAATGCCAGTGCACAAAACAAATACTTTCAGCCATTAGCTTCCTTTGTTTTGCGACGGTGGTGTCTGCTTCCGTGCTCTTCGCCTCCTATATATGACTCTCGCGAGAAGCGCCAGCACGGCGTGGCAAGAAACACTAGCCATAGTGAGCGATGGAGGCTCTTCGTCCCTGCCCCGCATTTCTAAAATCCTCAATTGCCCCGCCAGTGGAGAAACCTTTTCAGTCAACACTGATGCGAGGACTGGTGCATAAAAGCCATCTTAATGCTCCGGGCGGCTGCCTTTAAAGAACAAATGTACGCTTTAGAAATATATGACGTCTTAGGAGAGTATGCGGCACCATCCGTGCTCTGCTACTACGACACTACAGAGCGGAACGGAATGGAACGAAAACACCCGAGCTTACCTCTGCATATTCTGGCTACTACGCCGCTGTGGCGCCCTATTATGCATGGAGGTGGGACTCGAGCATTGCGATGCTACGAAAGCGCTCTTCCGGGAAGACCAACCGAATACTAAGTTAGTAGAAGTTGCAGCAAAAAAATGAAGACAGCCTAGAGGGCTCAGAAACACTGCTACGATCTGCTTGCTGAGAGGCGACTTCATCTCGGCAAGGAATGTTCACCTTACTTCTCCTTTTCCACCTACGCGCCTCGAACATGCGCAGGTACTCGTTTGATGTCTTCCCTCTGAGCTATAAAACGTGTCTGTCGAGACACATGCCGCGTCTTCACTTCTCCCACAGTCTCTTGTCTTCATCTTGTTCCGCTCTTTTATTCTCCTTGAGCACTCTATCTACTTAGTTGTTTTATGGCAGTCACCACTCTTTATTATCGCGTATGCAGAAAGTCTGTGCACTCTTAGGGAATTAGTGAGCGCTCGTATTCCGCTATCCGTGCCACCTTTACTTTGCTGCACTTTGGGAATACCGAACTGTGCAGTGTTTTATGTTCCGGTGCCCTTGGAAAGTCTGCGAACCCGACAATTTCTAAAAGCGCCGCTTCAAAAAATTGGAACGCTGAATACCAAATGAAATACGCGCTCTCTTAAGAGTGCATTCTTTACTTGTCTGCCACGTTCTTTATAAAATGTACGGCAGCGTTTCATGCATTTGATTGTGATTTTGCGTAACAAAACATTTCGTTCGCAATTTTCAATTCATGTATTATTATTTTTCGGCGCGCATGGTCTTGCTGACAGCACGAAAGGCATCATGGAGGCTTCTGGTGACTAGAGGAGTATGTTTGTCCCTTGTTCCCGAGAAATAATCGAAGCGGAAAAGATAGCCAGATTAGGAAGTGTATGCGTGAGTACCCCCTCTGTTAATCTTTAAAAAAAAAATAAATAGTTTACCTTCGCTACTGATGGTTACGTGCATGACTTGTGAGATCACGACGATGTACTGTGTATATATAGATGTGCGGGTTTCCCGAATAAAGTTGTTGGAAGTTAGCTCTGCGTGTGTTCTCTCGTTCTCCGCCCCTCGTCTTGTGTGCGCTACAGCTTGAAAACAAATTCAATGCGTTAAACTGAGTCCCAAAACTAGAAATTCTGATTCCCTTTCGGCTGCATTTGCTAAACGTATAATCGACAGAAAAGTAACTATAAGTTAAGATCCACAAGCGCCACGCTGCTAGCACAGCACTTGCTACAGCAGAAAAACCCAAATTTAAAATTAATGACGCCGCAGGAAGGAGCGAAAACCGAAGTTGATGGCTGTGAGGCATTACTGCGACCTGCAAAAACTGCAAAAATTATAATATCGCTGAAAGCAGTTCGCCTTCGTTCTCAAAGTTTATTCCCATATGCCTCGGTCGCTTAGCCTAGGGCATTTTTTTTGTCTTCCTTTTTCTCATCGGAGTCGTTGGATTATTGATCGGTTTCACGAGATGTAGAAGCAGGAAGAGGCCCTGTTTGTGCCGCCGTATGCTTTTGCTTAAATGTGCGGGGGCGCAAAATCATAGCTTCTGACTGCTTTGTTTTTCCCTGCAGAGACATCTGACTCCTCTGCGTCCAGTGCAAACAACAAATAAGCGTCCAGTGCAAACAACAAATACTTTCAGTCAGCAGCTTCCTTTTTGTTTTTGCGACAGTGTTGTTTGCTTCTCGGCTAATCGCCTCTTATACCTTACTCTCACGAAAAGGCGCCAACAGCCGGTGGCAAACAACACTAGCCATAACGAGCAATGAACGTTCTTCGTCCCTGCCTCGCCTTTCTAGCATCCTCAAGTGCTTCGCGAGTGGAAACCTCTCGTCAGTCAACACTAACGCCAGCACTAGCACAGAAAAACCTTCGTAATACTCAGGGCGGCTGCCTTTAAGGAAGAGATCTGCGCTTTAAAAATATATGGCGTCTTGAAAGAGTATGCGACACCCTCTGCGCTTTGCCACTTCGGCAGTACAAAGCGGAACAAGATGGAACAAAAACACCCCGCTTACTTTTGCTTATGCTGTTTGCTACGCCGAAGCGGCGCCCCTATTATGCATGGAGGCGGTACTCTAGCATAGCGATGCTAAGAAAGCAATCTTCCGAAAAGACCAACCGACTACCGAATACCGAATCCCGAGTCAGTGGAAGTGGCAGCAAAAAAATAAATCCAGCCTAGAGGGCTCGTAAACACTGGTACGATCTGCTTGCTGAGAGTCGACTTCATCTCGCCAAGAACTATTCGCCTTGCTTCACCTCTTACACCAGTGCGCCTCGCATATGCGTAGGAACTTGTTTTTGCGCTTGTCTCCTCTTTTACTGGCGCTGGATGTCTTCCCTGTGCGCTATAAACCGTGACTGTCGAGACACCTGGCGCATCTTCACTTCTCCCACAGGCTCTTGCTGTCTTCATCTTGTTCCGCCTTTTTTATTTGCCTTAAAAATTCGACCTACTTGTTTTATGGCAGTCGCCACTCTTTGTTGCCGCGTACGAAGAAGGTCTATGCACTTTCACGGCATTAGTGAGCGCGCGCATTCCGCCAACTGGGCCGCCTTCATTTTGCTTCCACACTGGGAATACCGAACTGCGCCGGGTTTTACGTTCGGGCGCACTTAGAAAGTCTGTAAACCCAGCGATTTCTAAAGGCCCCACTTCAAAACACTTTAACGCTTTAAACCCGATGGAAAACGAGCTCTAATAAGATTGCGTTCTCTACTTGTCTGAAGCATTGTTTAAAAACTGTAGGGCAGCGTTTCATGCCTTTGATGGCGAATTTGCGTAACGAAGCATTTCGTATGCAATTTTCAATTATGTATTATGTTTCGGCGCAGTTGGCCTTGCTGACAGCAAGAAAGGCATCATGGAGGCCTCTGGTGCCTGTAGGAATATGCTTGCCTCTTTTTACTTTATCACTCGCTAGTCGTGTCGCATTTTATATTGCTTCTTACACCTTAAAATTACTGTATCAAAGAAGTTTATTGGCTGCTTATTAATGGTGTAATTACTCAATACGCGCGTACTAATGGTATTTGTGGTGTAATTACTCACTTTACGTTAGATACGATACTTCTGATAATGCTATACATAGTTGCCGGGCTTATGATTCCTTCCATTTAAACGTTGAAACTAGAAGAGAATGTTAGTAGAGTGCTGAAGGTTTCCGGCGTGCGTTTAAACTCATACATGCACCAAACCTCGCTTAACGTCATCAAGTAGGGCGAAATATTACAATGCCGATAACGCTCGAGCTCTGATTCCCTGTCCATTACTGTACGCGTAGATTCTTATTTTTTTTTTCAATTCTTATGCGCAGTCTTGACGGCCTTACTAACAATTTGAAACTTCCTCCACTAGAAAGAAAAGTCGATCGCCTAACGATATCACGACTGAACCAAAATATTTCGGCTGGAGACAACGACGAACATGAGCGATAGTGCGAGCCGAAGACAAAGGAAGACCACGATCTCCCTGAGTTCTAGAAGCTGCTCACAGACTATGTAATCTTCGCTTGCGTGAAATGTTGTAAATATATTCTTCCTGCCAACATACTTGATGGAGGTGGGGATATATTTATACGAGGAAACCGCAACGTCCTCAAGGTAATAGAGACAGGTAAACCATTTAAAGAAGCGCAGAATAAAGGAGAAAGGTAACCGGTGCTTTACAGAGTAGAAAAGCGTGCCTTAAAATGAACAAAACCGCCAGGAGTGATGAAGGTGATCCTTTCGCGGTCTCTTTTATCAACAGCGATTTGCCAATACCGAGATCGACGATGATCGAAGAGAAATAATTGGCCCCATTGAGGCAGTCTAATGAATCATCAAAAAAATGGTAAGCACGTTTTAAAGTTAAAAGCTCTACTAAGCCCTTCCATAGCTTAGTCAGCATGTTTCATGTGGCCTTGAACGTGCGTATGGCGCCGCGCAGCCTCCTTGAAACGCGCTTCTTTGCGCACGTGTGGCAGTCGGAGCCAGCGACGCTCGCGTCTTCTTCTTCAGCTGCTTCGCTCCTTCTACCATCGCTCACCTTCTTCACACGCCAGGCAAACTTCATTCCTCTCTGTACATATCTCCACAAATATGCAGTATTGCCTGATACAATGTCACATAGCCTTCCAGGCCACTGCCTGTCCTTTCCTGTCACCACTGCCCATCTGGCTTGGCTCCTGGGACCTCCTCCGTAATGCTCTCCACATATTTGTGTTTTCTACACCCGGCTGTGGAGTACTTGAGGTTCGCAGAAAAACATGGAGGATTCGCGCGCTCTCGCTTTTTATAGTTAGGTTTAACTGAGGTAAATGTTTCATTAAATCGTTTTCGTGATGCAGTAGAGGTACCGCACTCTTCCGCATCCATGTTCGTCCATCTCAAGTGACGTGACAGTGCCAGCACACTGCAAGGGAAAGAAATAGCATGCCCTTAATGCGAGAGTAGTGTATACAGTCCACGTCAGGGGAATGCCTAAATAAACATAGATTCAATGCTTGATTACAGACACTAGGGAGCGCTTTCAATGAGAGAGCCTTTTCTTCACTTTTGTGCGTGCATGGTGCATGCAGCATGTTTGTTATATTCTGCGCTTAGAATATTTATGAGGGCTGCCATATATATAATGCCTACTCGTGGGGGTCGCCGAGAAAAGTGAACCTTATGCTGATTGTGCAAGCAAGTGAAAAAGAAGTCAAAGCTCGCGCTAATAATTTTGTGAATAAGGTTAATTCGTTCCCACACAGCGTGTTTCTTCCGGTGAAATATTTTCAGTACTAATTCAAATCTTCATGAATAAAGGAAGTTTTTACTCTGCCCAGGCACGTAAGGCAAACAGTTGCATAGCAGGCCGGTGTAGAAATATCGGCGACGAATTGTAGGTTTAAATAATTTACATGTAAAATGCACTGTTTTACTGATTTCATAATGACCATGAGAGGATATTCATGGTGATGCTTAGGCGTTTATTTCGTGTTGGGTAAGATAATATTCAGTGATTGCTATCTGATTATATAACTGCTTCACATGAAAGGAAAGACGCAGTATCGGTCCCACTTGCTTGTGTGGGCACATGAACTGCACCGTGCACTGCAATGAGCACTTCACAAGCGCTGTTTGTTTTGTTTTGCTAGTATTAACAGCGCTGATCCTGTTGAGAATGAGTCAAATTAAAGGAAGACTGCAGTGGGAATGCAGACAGATCTATTCGGATTTTAAACTACGCAATGGCGACTTCTAACTTAGAGAGGGAGGGAGATACAAACATGCGAAGAATAGTAGATAAGAATTAGCCATATGCCCCTTTTTAACGATTGACGAGAATTGGCTATATATATGTATATAAAATTATCAGGTATTGCAGGTGGTCGGTGCTAGCCTATGGTTTCGGGTTGCTTTTCCACTAGTGTAGGCACATGTATCGTTATTAAACTGCCTCCGTTGCAACATTAAACAAGTAGCTGTCTAGACATGCCAGTACAGGACCAAGCGCAGGTGCTCACTGCTACATTGCAGCCAGATTTCTAGGAGTTGTTAACGTCATTTGCACGTCGTGCAGCTTGCAAACACACCGGAATCCTCGGTTACGTCAAGTTGCCACATAATGTCACTTACAGGAGGGACAAACCAGCACTCCGCCATGTCACGTGGTCCTTGGATGGCATCAACAAATCGACGAATGAGAAATCGTAGCCTGACCCTACCGAAAAAATGGTAACCCTTGTTATTTTATCCGCTTCTGTTTAAGATTTAGAGCCCGAAGTGCTTGCTTCTGAGCCGCGCAGTGAGGCTTTTATACCATTCGTGGAAATATCTTTTAGAGCGGGAGGACAAAAAATTATATTTTCCACTAGAGGATCAGCACAAGTCAGGTGGTGCAACTGACACGCAAACTCCTTTGTCTCTAAACGTTTGACAAAGACCGTTCCTTGCCGCTCAAATGTTTACGCAAAATATAAAACGTTTCACTACAAATTTTTTTCTTTCCGGGTTTTTTAAGGCACTGCAATCATTAGGTTTTTATTTATTTTCATGAACAAGTGAGCTAATTGCGAAAGTGAAGGCGCGAGAGCACGGCCGGTTGGAAAAAGTATCGAAATCACGGACATGGTACCCTTTCTTGGCCTTACCTTTTCTATCGAATCCCAGCCTCTGCAGCCGCTTTTCGATGGAGGCGAAAAGCAAGGTACCCGTGTGCTGCGCGATGTCAGTACACGTTAAAGAACCACAGGTGGTCTACATTTCCGGAGTCCTCCACAACGGCGTCTCTCATAGCCTGAGTCGCTTTTGGACGTTAAACCCCACTAACCAACCAACCTTTTCTATTATGCTAATAGACGACAGCTCATCGACCTATACTTGGCGGCAGGTTACAAGATGTCCAAGCATGAACCATGTAATAATGACATGCTTTGGCATATCTAATCACTAGCGCTTCTTCCGTTTCTCATACTGCGGAACAAGGCGTGAGGTGAAACGGAAGTAGCCGTTTTAGAGATACGTACTAACTCTAATCGCTCATCGTAATAAGAAGACCAAGTTCAATGGGTTAAACTGCGCCACAAAGCAGAATGTCGGATCTCTTGTCGCCCGCATTCGCATAACATGTAACGCACCGAAAAGTCATTATGAGCGAAGTGACCTAGCACAGCAATTGCTCCAGTAGAAAAAAAACTGGTTCCAGATGAATGGAAGCGCGTAGCAGGGAATGAAACCCGAAGCAGATGGCTCTGAGGCATTCATGCGACCTGGAAGCTGCGAAAATTTTGATATCGGTAAAAGCAGTTTGCCTTCGTTCTCAAGTTTTTATTCGCATATGCCCCGGTCGCTAAGCCTGCGGCATTTTTTCTCTTTTCCTTTCTCTCATTGGAGTCGGTGCATCATTGATCGTTCTCACGAGACTGAGAAGCAGGAGGAGGTCCTGTTTATGCCCCCCGTATACTTTTATTTAAATGTGTGTGGGCGCAAAAACATAGCTTCCGACTGCTTTGTTTTTCCCTGCAGAGACATCTGACGCATCTTTATTGCTCCCTGCGGGGTTAAATTCTCATCTCCTAATAACGTATTTCTTCGGGCTGTAAACAGAGCCTTCTTGTCCACACTTTTTCACTCTTTCTTTATTGCTATAGCGCAATAAAGAAAGTATAACTGCTCGCGCATGCATTCCGCCACTCTTGATACCTTTTCTCTTACTATCTGTGGGCCCTGAATAACGGCGCGTTGAACATCTCGATGCTTTTTAAATATCGACCCACGTCGCCATACACAAACTTGGCCCGTTTATATCCCTATCTCTGGGATCCTGACGGTCGATTATATATAGCGTGTTTAAATTGAAGCAGTAACAACCGCTGCACAACCAGCTCCACAGCAAGCACACACATTTGTCTGTTCCTCGTTCCTGCAGTTTATTCTTGTTTTTAATGGCTATGAAAATGTCAAGAACATTTATTATCGAAGTAATCAGTTAACTGTCATTATTGTTCGTCACGTAATTGATTTCCACGTAACAGCATGGGAGACATATCGCAGGGAAAATGCCTCTTTGCACAGTGCATAAAATATTCATGCTTAAAAAACGTTATGAAGGGTTTTTTTCACACGCCACTGTTATCGGTTGTTAAAAGCAAGAATATTGCTGATTTAAAATAAATTCATTTCTCTTGGACAAAATGTTTGTTCATCGACTCTTTCCCTGTAAAATATTGAGAGTCTACCAGAGAATCTAATTAAACGAACGCATAGGCATCTCAAGTGGAAGAAGGAAACCAAACAAATTTAGCACTGAGAGGAAGCAAGCAAACTGCCAATATCTTTTTTTTTAATTAGAGCTGGAAACGTAAAGAAAAACACATGATTGCTGCTTTCTGTATCCACAAGGATGCCTATATCTAGCGCCAATCTTCATATGTATACAGAACTTTTGTTATGGTTAATGGTTATTTTTTCTTTTAGTATCCAGTCTCAGTCTTCTGTTGGGCAGCGAATATGGGGGTTGTGACGTAATCAGATTACAAGATCGAGATTATGCTCGTGATGAACGATGATACTTTCCTTTGTTGCCAAAAGTTGGTACTCTTGAGGAAAAAAGAATGCCCACAAAGCTTCCAATCCTATGCACCATGGTGACTCTCCATGCACACCTTCCCCCGCTCCCAACACTAAGAGACAAAGGGCGTTTTAACTTCTGTGAGTGCCGACAACATGCGCTAGGTGATCTAGGCCAGCCGCTGACACTACGCTAAGTTAATACGTCGCCGTACATAACAGCGCTCACAATATGTTTGTACGCTAAAAGTAATATTTATATAATTTTTCATATTGTGTAGGGAACAAATGCAAAGTACAGCGGGACGCAATAAGCACGCGATTGGGCAATCTTATCGGAAAAATTCTGTGTGGGGAATTATGGTGCAACAATTCCAGTCAGAGCCTATATAAACGGCATCCAAACGCAACACCGAATTATTTTTTGGGGTCATAATTATGTTAAATAAACAAACATGTACACAATAGCGGTCTTACATGCTAGCCAGATTATAATACGAGGCAATATTCCAACACTGCTCCTAAAGACGCAATTTTAACAGAACAGCATGACACAAGGACAACAAATTTGGGTCAAGTAACAACCGATTTAACTAAGCCGTGGTCATCCGGGTCCGTTTCAGACGATCGCATTATTCTAATAGGATACTTGGCATACAGCAGAAATGCCCATTATAAATATCATAAGGTGAAATAAAGAAGCTAAAAAGGATTTCAAAAGGATGAAAAAAAAGCCATTGAGCTCGAGTGGTACCTGCACAGACCTAATCATCGATCAGATTGCTTGTCTAAAATGAAACATTCTGTGAGCACTGTGGAATCTACACTGCAGAAATGCGAAAGCCTAAGCGTTTCTGGTGCACACGGTGCATCACGTTTGCTTTAATTATCATTACAAACAAATAAATTCACGGTCATTAGTATTGCTATTGTCATCATTGTCATTATCACTCATTGCAGCGTCATTTCCATCTTTACTATCATCATCACGGTAAAAAAGGAAAATTTTGACGTGCGTTTCCCGATCTAGGATCCGAGGGATGAAGGTTCCATTTCCGATGGAGAAAGAACTTTAAAGTTTCTGGATATGTCTCACGCAAATCTCGATGTCACCTAAGAATTAACGGTACTCGAATTAGGTTAGATGTAAAACTTGGTCAAATTCTGACAAGGTCAAATTTTAGAAGTTTAGGGGTCTAAATTTAGGAGTCGCGCCCAGCTACATTTGGAGGTCACCACTTAATGTGCTATGATCGAACAAGGTTAGAATAAATACTGGTCAAACTCTTAAACGCCTAAATTTTGTGTGTTCAGAGACCAATTGTGGTTGCCCCATGGGGAGAAATTTTGCAGGCAGCAACACCCAAATTTTGAATTCCCCACTCAGTTGGCTCACGCGACATAGGTAAGACACTAAGTTTGATCAAATAAAATTGCTTAATTCGCAACACCAATTTTAGTGTTGCGGATAAACACATTCTGTGCGCACTTTCTGATTACACATTCTGTGGACGCGTTTTCGAACCATGGGGCTATGATGCACATACGTTAAAGTTATAAAGCGAAACCAATTCAATTTTAGGTCATGTCTTGCCCTTTGGATTTCCTATTCGGCAGCGGACGGTTTTAATTGCTTATGTTCTTTACTTTAAAGTTGTACGTTAGTATAGATGTCATTTTTGGGGGGCCATTTTCGTCTGTCCAATGAACTTAGCACATCTTCCAAAGGATAGAAAATAAATAAATGCTTAAAGAATAAACGATACAATATTGCAGAGGCGCGCTTAAGTCTTCTAGGTGCCGTAATGTTAAAGCTCAGCGAGTTCAGTCAAATCGGCTTTTGGATGCGCCCGATACTACGCCAGCGGACCTCTGAGGCACTGAGCCAGATTGCTTATGTGTATAGCCTATTTATTCAAGGTAAACGCAAGAGCGGCAGAGATAAAAAAGCGTGAGAGTGTGTTGCCGTCAGTCATGAGTAGTGTTCAGCTGCAAAGGTAGTACTTTAGCGCTTGTGCGCCTAGGCAGGGAAGCTTACCTGCGCCTTCTAGCGCGGGTTTAACACCCTTCCCCGGAAGTGTTTTTTCTTTCTCTCTTGACAAACCAGGTGGACACATTCTGTCCACGGAGCCTTTACATTTCACTCACAGGACAAGAACCGTTTCGGCACTGAAAGCCAATGTGAGCTAAGAGCCTCTGCTTTTCCGTGCCATTTAATAATTGTTTCATTGACGACCTAGGCACGGGCCTATTGACCACTATTACCGGGGGCATGGCGCCACTGACGTTCACATCGACAGGGCCGCTAATATTCTGCCTTTAAATTCTCTCCTTCAGAAGAACTTTTTTTGTAGCATAAAGTTACACTACGCGGGTCAGGGCCGAGTTTTGGCGTGAGTCTTAGCCGCCCGTTATGCGCATGCGCGAGAGCTGCCAAATTCGAAGCGATCAGCAAGGAGTCTCATGCCCAATCACCATTCAATCGATACTTAAGGAATAAATAAACGTAATCAATAAAATTAGACCTTGTGTTCCATCGGGTAATTGAACCTCCATCCCCTGGATTCCCCAGCCCAGCGCTTTACCACTCAGCCATGCCCTGGATTTTTTTTATTGCCTGGCTTTCGCATACGACATAACACGCAACTCCGATCAAAATATGAAAAAATACACACAAGGCAATATACATGAATTAATGTCATGATCAGTCAGCTTTATAGTGGCCTCGTCGCTTTAAAATTCCAGCAGCGACAGCAGAGGCTCTATCCTTGAGAGCTATTCGGGAGGTTCTGCAGCCACGTTTTGGTTGACAATTGAACACTCCATACTCGATCAAAAATAAATTCGAGGAGGTCTGGCATCCCTGTCACAGTTATGGCCTGGCATGTTAAAGCCTTTATAATTCCCCTTGCCTACAGTGAGGATGATAGCGAGATTCCGCGAGTGACCGACACTGCACCTTTCCTTTCCTGTAGACGAATTATAGAACGCCGGGGAACTTTAATGCGGTTAATGAAATGCTGGTTGCGTTCGACAAGGGGCGTGCGATGTATCGCCACGACAAGACGCTTTTCCAGAGCGGCCGCAAGAGAGGCCCGGAACACTGAATCTTCCCAGAACGAGAAGAATTCCTAGCGAAAACACGTCGCCAGGAAGCTCAACACGTGCTATGGCCGCCGCTAAACGACAGGAACAGAAGCCGGGGGAAAGTGAGGAAGAGGACGAGGAGGATGAAAAAAGTGATTCCAAGACTCGTCGGTGCACTGAAAACATTATAAATCTCAGTGAAAGTGCAGCAAGAATAACCGTAACTTTACACTACGTACATACAGGTATAGCAGAGCCACTGCCAATTTTTTGTGTTAAAGTTTTGGCCACTTACATTTAGCTTTTTGGATTGTAATAAAAATGATGGCTTTGAATGTGGCAGTTTTATGTCATTTGACAATTATGCTTTAGTACGATCTAAGCGGCAATATTGTTATAAAAACAATGAAGAGAATGGCAACATAACTCTCGTTGGCAGAGCATGACCTTACTTTGGTTCTTAAACATTTTGCTTTCATTTTACCTAGGCTTCATGAAATGTAATGATGTGCAGGGCTGACATGTACCTGTGAATAGAGACCACTATTAATAGCACGAATGGTATCGGTGGGCTTCACAGTTAAGCTTTCCAAATTACACGACTGAATTAGAATATGAGAAGCGGATTAAAGCAAATGCCACACGATAATAATAAAGTAAGCCTATTACTGCTCCCGGGAACCAACTATAGCAAAAAGCCTAGAAAATTTCTGCTGTAGCTTTTATCATTTTTAGCAAATATAGCGCCCATCGCATAACACCAAAATGCGCCCTACAGAATATTTGTACGTCCGAAGCACAGTTTTCGGATGTTTTATTAAGCACACTGCACAAGAATATCTTACAGCTTATTATTTTTTTAGAAAATTTTTAGGTTTAGCAAGGTGTACATATAAAATATTGCTGCATGAATATATTATGAGTTACAGGAAGCACCCACCACTACAAAGGTACTGCCAGTACTGCAAGCAGGAGAAAAATATCGTAAAAATAGAAACATACAGGCTTATAAACTTAATCCTATAACTCCTTCCCTGCTTAATGACAGCGCAATAATATTTATTTGAAGGCTCACATTTGATCATATTTTGTGGCCATTGCAAGTGGCAAGGAAGTTGTTAGTTATATTCTGCAGTAATAGCATTACATGTTAGTAATAGCAAAATATGGCAGATGTATTTTGGGTGTAGATTTAGCCGAACATTTCAATGCCCACTTTGTAAACATGATGAGACCAACCTGCGGCGAAACAGGTTCAACGACTAGGTACAAATTGTTGCTAATTGCATCATGTTTTTTTACAATTGTATTCCCCCCCCCCCATGTAATACCCTCCTTTGGAGGGCCTTTAGGGGTACCCTGAATAAATAAATAAATAAATAAATAAATAAATAAATAAATAAATAAATAAATAAATAAATAAATAAATAAATAAATAAAAATAAATAAATAAATAAATA